>JBBYHH010030837.1:0-16404 GCA_038382905.1 Daphne laureola
GGAGTTTGTATGCGAGCTTCTGACTCGGGCTTTTGGTGCAATCCTCTATTCTTTTCTTCTTCTCTTCTTCTTCTTCTTCTTCTCCAAAAGATGTTGTTAGGGGCAATGATATCACATTTTTGAAGGATCAAGGGCATGTTATAAGAGACTATTGGACTCTATAGCTTCTACTATATATGCAAAACTTTTTCACTAGGCAGATATTCACCTCATATGTGGTACTGGTATTGGCCTGTTTTTACTGCTGATTGGCAATTCTGGATGACCTCTAATCAGCCTCACTTGCACTTTCAACCTCATTGTTAGTAGCATGTATTTCTCACAATCCTCTATTAATAGTCTGAATCTCTTGCAATTCTCCTAGAAAGCCCCTTTTCTGAAGCAGTTCTTCAGTTATACGGAGTGTTAGAACTTTTTTGTGTCAAGCTTCTCAGTGCTGTCCACTCTCACTCGCCTTGGCCTGTTTTTACATGGCTAGGATGCTTGTTGCATTAATGAGAGGGCTCCAAAATCATGGGCTCTTATGCGGTCCTAGATTTAATGGGGTATACCCTCTTGTGGGATTGATTTAAGGATTGTTGAGGGCAACTGATCGCAAAATATCCTTAGAAATGAAACCCTCTGGTCCCGTGAAACTCAGGTTTGTTCTTGACTGGTCGAAACTTGTGTAGTACTTTCTCTTGTAACAGCATACTCAATATTTCCCTCCTATTGGATAATATTGTAACAACATACTACAAATATATAATCATGGAAATTCTTGATCTGTTTACTGAGTTTCATGAAGGTAAATGGAGTGTAACTTTTTATTTGAACTCCTAGTAGCTAGCTACTCTCCTGACTACTCGGCTGTAATTCCAACTGAACCTTCTAATATCTTGTACCTAACAAACTACTGTAAACACATGAAGTCAAATGTGTTTAAAGTATGTTGTTAGTACAAAATAATAAACGCAATATGAACGTTAAATAGTGGCGTAGTGACTTCTAATTTTTTTTTGTTTGTACATTCATTTCAAAGCACATGAAGTCAAATGTGTCCTGTGTTGGTGGGTTGTAGTCTGTCAATGGGAATGAGATTTCTTGATTCACATTGTCAAAATCTTGCCAATGGTTGCTACTCAATGTGACAATGATAGCACATCTGATGAAACTCTGCAGGTGGTGCTGTTCCAGCCTTTGCTCAGCTTGCTTCATCTTCCTACCATGCAGCATTTTCATCTCCTTCCAAGTCTTCAAATTCACAGGCAGAAAAGGTGCGCAAATCGAGGACATCGGAGTTGTAATCTTGTTTTATGTTCAAGTTATAGTGTATACTGGATTTGAGAAATATAACTGTAGATGTTTCACCACAATGTGTAGTGAGCCAGAACTACACTTTGAAATTGAAGAATCGCCCTGAGCGAAGTAGATGTTTCTTTTACTTATTGTGATATATTTATTTTGGTTAGACGTTGTATTTTGCGATAATTTGGTTTTGCTTTCCGCCCCTTAGGTTCTTTAGGTTGGTTCATGTTCACTATTTCTTAGAACAAGTTAGTAGTTTTTCCATGGTCTCATCCTTGATTTGGTTGTTCGTTGGTTTAGAATGATTCTTATATTGAATGAAAGTCATATCCTCAACAAAAAAAAAAAAAAAAAAATCAAACTCGATTTACATACTATCAAATTAAGTTTGCTTGACTGAGACTTGACTTGATACGGTTTTTTTAATTGATTTGTGGGTTTTTTAATTGATTTGAGTGAATAGTTCAAGCTTGATCGATTTAAAATTGGTTCATACTTCTAAACCAAACTTAAACAAAATATCTAACTTAATACACGTTTCAAACCGAATCCAAACCGAGCTAGGTTGAAATGAGTTGTATTAACCTTTGATTTGATAAAGATGGACTTGCCTCCTCAATTGAGGGCTCCAAACAGAGCGTAGCTAGTTAATTAATCAGACATCGATCTCTCTTTGCTATTAGTGTTGTTATAACTAGCTTTTTCCACTATGGAGAGTGGTAATTGTAATACAAACAATCCAATCAACTGTTCATGATGTAAATTGAAATCTAGGAAGCTTCGTTCCACCACATAAAGGATAAAAAAGAAGATCACATATTATTGATTTTGTAGAAATCAATCGTCTTAACAAATTAATATACAATTTGACTGGACTTTATTAGAAAGCTACGTTGAGGTGAAAAAATGATGTGAAAAATAAGAAAATTCATCTAATTTTTTGTATGTTTGATATCCCTTATTACTTTTGTAGAAATCAATCGCCTCAACAAATATACAATTTGACAGGACTTTATTATTAGAAAGTTACGTTGAGATTGAGTTGTGATCCCAAAAACGCGAGCGGCCTTTAACAAAAATATGATGTGGAGATTCTATTGGTAGGAGAAGAATATGTAGAACAATAAGTAAAGAATGAATGAAGATTGTTATAGTATAGGCCGGGAGGGGAGTATAAATTATTGGTGGTTTGGAATGCATTGCATATGATGATATGACCCAGATTTGAAGCATATAAAAACCCTAGGAAGGAATTGAAAACACTTTGATTTCATTTCATTAAGTTGAAGCTAGCTAGCTAGCAGTTCTCTCCTTGACTGCTGGATCTTTCGTTAAAGAAAAGTGGTTTCACAAAAGTCCAACCCCATGATTTCTTCCTTAAAGAACGGCTTCCATTGCCATTGCCCACCAACAAACAATAGTTAATAACTACTTCATCAACAAAAAAGGAAACTTCATCAAAACAAAAACAAAAACAAAATAGTTAACTAAAAGGGTAAAAACATACCCCTTAAAGTTTAGTTAAACCTTCCGTTAACCCGCCTATTTTTGAATTCCGTTACCCTTCAGATATTTAGTGAAACCCCTTTCAATTACCTCATTGATCGATTGTGGTGCTAGTTAACTGTTTTTAAAGATTTTAGGTATAATTACACTAATCTATACTCCAAAATGATCAAGGGACATCGATCATGTGCTTATTGAGTCATGGCGGCATGGGCTCATCCGCGCGTTGCTGCAACGATCAGGCTACAGTAACAGCTAGCAGAGTGACCGATTGGAGAGGGAGAAATGAGATAAACAAAGTGCTAGGGGTTGATGTGTTAGTGTTTATTATAAATATTATTGACAATACAAGTAGTTAACCCTAAAATTCTTAATGGTCATCTAACGTCACAAACGATCAAGGGAGGTAACTGAATATCTCACTAAATTGAAGATTTCACTAAACCTCGAGGGGGTGTTTGTACGTTATCCTAACTAAAGGAGCCAAAATAACGAGTTCATGATTAAACAAGGTGATGGAGGACAGACAATTTACAGCTGCAAGCAATACGGGAGGTCAGGTTAATTTAATCTACCTTAAGCTAATTAAGGAGCTCCATTATTTGAATTAATTAGCTAGTTACCTTTTTTTTTCCTTTTCCTTTTTCTTCTTTTTGAGGAGTTAATTTGAAGGATGGGGATAGATTAGCAGCAGGTAGGGTAGCAAACAGCCAGCTAATAAAACATTTGCTTTAGTACTCCATTTATTTTGGACCAGCAAATATTTAAAGGAATCAAGCATGAGTACGGTTGAGATTTTATTTAGCACGACGGCCGGGCATTAATAGTACTTATATAGCTATTTGTTTATTTGTAATAAAGCAGCAATTGGAATCTTCAAAAAATGAGAATGACGATTAAACTTTTTGAAGCTTTGAATGGTCTATGTATGCATATATAGATTAATATTTTGAAACTTTTTGAAGCTTTGTATGGTCTATGTATGCTCCCGGCCGGTGTACGATATTATAGTTAATTTAGTGAGTAACTAAAGGCCTGGCAGACAAAATTTGTGGTTCAAGCAATTAAGTTGCTTGGTTAATTATTAATTAAGAGTAGTACTTAAGACTTAAGACTTAAGAGCACCACCACCTCTACATATCAAAAGAAAAGAAGAAAAAGAGTTAAGACCAGCGCGCGCTTTGCTTGGCACACCACATTAATTACTTCATTGGTTCCTATTCCGGATCTGGTTTCGGTTAACCAGTATATAATGCAAGTACCGTGAAAAATCGAAGAAGAATAACCATAAGAATCATTGTACGTGTGTGATACTATGATTCGTGTTTGAGAAACAAAGATGTTTGGAAATTGTTGATGAATGGCACTGAGTTAAGAGCTTGGGGAATTTTCAGTTTGCAGTGTGACATCGTCGAGTACTCGATGTGTGTTATGATAGCGGCGTGGCACCAACGATGATTAGGAGTGTGATGTGGTAGCGACGTTGTACGGACAACTTGGTACAAGAAGATTGAAGATTAATGATTGTGATTGTGATTGTGATCGTGTTCGGACGCGTGCTCATGTGTTGTTGTGTTCGTGTTGATGTTCATGTTTGTGTCGATTGATTGTGTTCCCAATGATCTTCATTTACGTTTAGAAGAATTTGAGCAAAAATGGAGATTATTAAGTATGTTTGTACAAATTTGAATAAGTTGAGGAGTTTATATTTTTTTAAAATTCTTTTCTTGATGGGTAAGTTTAAGAGTTCTAGTTTCAGTTGAATTATTTTTTCTAATTAAAATATGATTAGATTTTAGTTATACCCTATATAAAAATTGATAGTTAAATCTTTGATAAATTATTTTCTAAATTATTCAGATTTTTTTAACAAAATTTAAGTACTCCAATGAAATGTACGGTCTATAAATGCGATTATAATATTGACAACGGCCACTTACTAGACAAGGTAGTAAAGACACTCGTTGTGAAAAGTGAGATACTAAAATCGAATCTGAATGAAAAAGACAAACATTAATTTCTTAAATAAATAGACAACTTGATAGTCGATTTTGGGACTAAGTTTAACCATTGCTTTTGGTCTAACACTGTGTAACAAGAAGGGGTCGACAAAGTGGCGGGCAGGGGGGTGGAGAGGTGATGGCTGGATTACAAAGCAATGAGCGTTGTGGAGGGGCAATGAGTAGGGTGTCATCAAGCAGTGATACTGCTTTCGTATTTATAACAAATGCTGCGAACTGAAGACTGTTGAAAGCCTTATTGCTTATTGATAGATTCTGATTGATTCAAAGCTGCTCAAATCGGATCATTGGAGTAACAAAAATGACTATTGGTGCTTGGAGTAATTGGCTCTATCTAGCTACTTATGCTATTTTTTCTAGCTTATTAAGCCTCAAACTTTTGGATACTTTGGAGGTAGTTGGGGAGCAGCTTTTCTGTTCTCTTGTTTCTCGTTTTATGTCCATGTTAGTGGGGTTGCAAACTTATTGCGTTCGTATTTGGTTACGGTCAAGGTACCAGGTTTTCGAATTAAGGGCTTCAGTCATTCCCTACGATTATCCTCCGATTTTTGCCGGTTGATATTGAATGAATGTCATTTCATCTCAAAAAAAAAAAAAAACATAATCGAAATCGAAATCAAATCGGTCGAATAATATTTTGATTGAATTTGTTTCTAAATTGAGTTTGTTAATCTAAAACACATTTGACTTAATTATTCAATTCTATAGAAAAAATTTAGGTTAGAATTCTAAATTATGACGAAACGCAAAAAAAAAAAAAACATGGAAGATAAACTTGGGTCAGAATATAGGTTAGGTTAGTAACAATTGCATCCTATTCAAAGTTTGGAAGCGCTAATTAAAGATGACCAGTTGGGGTCGAAGAACGGGATAGGTATAGTTATGGAGTGTAAATTTCAATATATACTTAGAGACTACGGTTAATTACATAATCATTCACAAACTTTAATTTATTACATACCGGCGACTTTAGTGATAATTATTATATACATGACCGAACCATATAATCAATTGAACTTTTGATTTTTAACCAATCCAATCCGAAAAATTGATTAACCCATCTAAATTGTCTAATATCATTTCGATTATTCAATCTTTTTGTTTTTTTGTCGAAATAGTTAACACCCTTAGTAGTGAGGGTTGAACAATGATTTATTGTCACTTTTCAAGCTTGTCCTCTTTCTCTTTTTTTTTTTTTTTTTGTGACAAACTTAAATCTGTAATTTTTTGTTCGTTATGATTGTTTTTTCAAAAAATATTATAGCAATTTCGTAGAAATTTTAAAAGTTTGAGGATCGAACTTTGACTTCGAAAACTTGAAGACGACTAAACTGTAGTTAGATAATTTTAAAAGTGTAATTAGGTTGACAAATGCTAAGGTCCAATTAAAGAAATTAACTCAATAATCTTATGGTAAAGCTAATGGAATTAAACATTGTTGAAGCTCATGGCGTGTCTGTATGTAGGTAGTGTTTCCACCTTTTCCATATGGAACTCATAAAACATCCTTAAATTTATCATTTTTTTAGGAAAATGTCCATTTTTATCATTAATGTTAAGCAAAAAGTCCATTTTTGTCATTATTTTAAAAATCAATCCTATTTACCATGACCGTTATAGTTTCTGATCCTTTTTGTCAATCTCCGTTAAACTAACTTCTCACAAGACCCTAAAATTTTTAAAAATTGAAAACTTTAGCCACATTCTAAACTAATTTTCATTTTATTATCTGGCCCACATTTTAATCTCCTTCCACAATAAAGTTTATCTCTTTTTGGTCTCGCTTCAATCTCATGCTCTTATCGATCCTCCCCTTTTGTATTTTGTGTCTGCCTTTGATCAATCAAAGCAAAACCAACCTTCTCTTGCATCTCCAACCTTAATTTCTTTAACGTCAAATTACTTATTACTCTCATGAACTATGTTAACTCGTTCACTTTAATCCCTAAACTAAAATTTGTTCTCACTCATTCCATGGACTATGTAAGTCTTAGCACTTTAGTCATTTGACTCAGTAACTCAGCCTCAGTGAGCTTAACATCGTCAATTACTTAACGACAGGAACAGATAAAAAAATGAAGGGGGGAGTTGTGATGACATGAACGATAGGGTAGTAGGGTGGTAGGCACGAAGAAAATTTGTTGGGAACGAGAGTATTTTTTTTATTGATCTAATAGGTTTATGGTGTTTAGGTATACATTGGGAAAAAATTATGACCATAATAGGTATTTTTTTCTAAGGTCAACTAACATTAATATGATCAAAGGGGCAAAGTGATTAACGTTGCATAGTTCAGAGACTGAGTTAAAACGAATTATAATTCAGGGACTAAAGTGATTGAGTCAATATAATTCAGGGAAGTAATAGGTAATTTGGTCTTTCTTTAACGTAAAGTACAAAACCAACTCAATTTGAGAATCGAAAAGAAAAAAATGGGTACCAGACGACCTTTTGCACGACAATCCTAAGGGATTATGGAAGCAAAGTTATAGAAAATCAACAAAGTCTGGGTGTGAGTCCTAGTCCCAGAAGTTGTGCCAAGATCGATTTTTTTATCTCCAGCGAAAGCGATCCTTCACCGCCGCGTGTATGTTGTCTCACAACTATGGGGAAAATGCTTTGATTGACAAAAGCTCCAACCTGCAATGTAAAACTATAACTCCAAGAGCAGCAAGAGCCCCAAACCTGTTGTTGTTGGGTCCAACTCGTCTTCGTCAATCCAAGTCCTGCATCATCTTTCAAATTCGATGAATTTCTCATCGCGTGCCGATCAATCTAGTGACAGTGCTAGATATGGTTATCTAGGTGGAAGCATGACCAAGGAGAAGCTCTAGAGAGTTTGGGCAGTGGAGAAGATGTAGAACAAGGTGGCAGAGGCGCGGAGGAAAGAAGGGCGTCAATGGAAGAGGGGGAGGATGGTAACTTTTACAAATCGATGGTCAATTTTTCAGTTTTAAGAGCTTGAGGCTAAATTGATGATAAAAAATTAGTCCATTACTGAATATTATGATAATAAATCCTCCGTTAGTGGCCTAATGATAAATAAAGTCCAAAAAGTAAAATATCGATATTAAAAATGATCCAAAGATAAAATGTTAATTGTAAAAGAGAATCATTTTTTTATTTTAAATACTGATAAAATGAGATTTTTTGCCAGACATTAATTGGAAAATGGGTCATTTTTCTTATCATACTAAACACTTTTTCAAATTTCCTTAATGATAAAAACAAATTAATAAAGTTATCATTTTTTTTCCCTTTCTCAATCATCAAATGAAGAAACACCAAATTAAGGAAATCTAACCCAATGGTGAATTTATGAGGTGGGAGGGAGGGAGAATCTATCTCGCTGTCCACAATAAGAAAGGTGTCGGAAGGTAGAAGCCAAAAGCAATTGTTTTTTAGTAGAAAAGAAAGAAAGAAAGAAGGGAAAGGGGAAACGGCGCGACACGGTGAGGACACTTGGCGACCACCAAACCGTGTAACAAGTGAAAACGGCTACACTCTATCCTATTCCTACCTACACCTGTGGGCTATGCCCTAACTCACCACTCAATAACTTACGCAACAAACAGAAACAATCTTGTTATTCTTCCACCTTTTTATGTTGCATTCCTATCCTCAATTACAAATAATCTCTATGCCCTTGACTTGAGTAGTATTCCACTTTATGAATGAAGAGAAGATAAAAGTTTCTCAATTTATCGTTAATTGAAGAGATAGCTAATAAAATAGTAATTACGAATCATGAATAAAAATTAAGGGAGTTTTAGTAATTTAGGTGATTAAAACTTTTCCAATTCAGAAAGTGGAAAAAAATTCAGTGACAACATGAAAAGAAAATACATAATTAAGGTTTTTTTGTAACAAAGGGATCTATAAAAACTTCGTTTGAAAACTAACAACCAACTTAAGCTCGATTCGGGCTCGATTCGATTTGAAGCTAGCTCATGGCTCGATCGAAAAAAAATCAAGACAAACTTAAATAAATTTTTAAACTCGATACATATTTCAAACCAAACTTGAATACTAAGATGTTCGGCTCGTCTCGACTTTATATTAACTTTTCCCTTTGAATTATTTAAACAGTTCGAGCTCGATTAACTTAAAATTCGTTCGAGCTCTTTCATAGAAATTTAAAGGCAAGTTTAAACAAAATTTCAAAGTCGATACAAATTTCAAACCGAGCACAACAACTTAAAGTTTGGCTCAACTCGACTATTGTTTTCAGCCTTAGCTAGTCTAGCTAGTCTCAATATTACAGAGTTATTCATCAAAACGTACGACTAATTGAAAGAGTTGTTCCAAAAGGAGACCTAATCCGTCCAATCAATTTTCTTTTGTGTTCGAAAGATTGAATACCTAGTAGATTTCAATGAAAGTGAAAGTAATTAACTTTTGAAACATGTATCACTAATATTTCTCAACTTTATTATTGGGTTAATCTTATTTTCCCTATATATCATATCACTTCATTCATCCCAAATTAAGTGAATGTTTTGTCTGTTTGTTTGTTTTTCCTTTAGTTTATCGATCCATCTCAAAACAAATAATCAAATTAATTAGGGATTAGAAAAACAAAGTAAGAGATATTCTTCATTGGCGCGGGAGGAAGTAGTGTAAGTGGATGAACGTACGTATGATACCTTATTATCGAAAAGCTTATTTAAGGGTGATGTATCACACTTTCACGCTATTATTTTCCTCTTATGGTCATTGATATAGAAGTAATTCATGTATAATTACGTAATACTATAATGGTCAAGGATAGGGCTGTAGGGTGCCCGGCAAAGGCAGGGACAAATCATAATGGGGCAGATAATTTCATACTCCATCCACATACTATCCTATCCTAGCCTCTACCTAATTAAGTTTAATTCCCGGTCCAGCTTAATTACATCGATTAAGGAATAAGAGCACATCTACTTGTCGGATCTAAGACAGATTATTAGGTTAAAACCACTCTTGTTTTTGTGCACATTGATCGATATTTATCGCTTCACCAAATCAATACCACCCTACCTGCAGCTACACTCTTTAATTATATATGAACTACTAATTACGAACTTACCAGATCTGAGAAAATACCATCACTCTATACTCATCTTCTCTTATTAGCCCAACCCAAGCTAAAACCCATGTTAATGGAGCTTTTTCGGATTGTGCTCACGCCTAATTGTTGTGAAATTCGTGATGGTGCTGCTTAAAGAAAATTATAACAAATAAATTGGAGAATATGGAAGAAGAGATTTACACAGAAATTTTACTTGAAAATCCCGTAAAGGTAAAAGATCACGAACTCAGATAAAACAAATTCACTATGTGAAAATAAAAGCTACAAACCTCTCTAATTTAATACTTCATCCGTCCCTATTTAATTGTTACGTTTGACTTTTGAACTTTTATTTGACTGTATTTTTTTTGCTAGAAATAATTTGTTAACAAAGTTGAAAAAAATATTTTTAGAAACTATACACATTGATTTATCTTATGTATATAAGCTACTTAACTTTATATATCAAAACATTGAAGAAAAAAATACATAGATTTGATACTGAAAAATAAATATAACTATTAAAAATGGGACGAATGGAGTAAAAGTTTGGAGACTTTTGATTGCAGGGTGTTTGTTCATATGGTAGTAGTAGCTTATTCATAGGCCGCAACACGTGGCTTTAATGGTAAATATTTGTGAAGTTCTCTCCATTTTCTTGAAATGTTTGTCATTTGATTTTTTTTGAAATGACCGGTACTTATATTATATAGACATGATTTTTCAACAAATACCTTAGATAAGACATCTCATCCCTTGCACAAGATATCATGTCCATTTTTACTTCATATACATATTTTCTTCACCCTTCAAACCTCTCCATATTGACCTATTAATTACTTTGTACACCTACAACCAACCTATTTCTAACAAATAAATTGAGTTCTATGAATCAAACATGAGCTAGCTCGGATAATACCGATAATCTAAGGGGCCGAGCTCAAATAGAGTAGACTCGAGCTCCAATTGACCCATTTACACTCTTAGTTTGGAGTACGTGTGTAAACGAGCGGAGCCGAGCTCGAACTGTGCTCGGTTTGAACTCTGCTCAAATGATTCAGATCGAGCTCGAACTCCACTCGATAGCTCGACGTGCCTTCATGATAAAGACTCGAACTCAACTCGATGTAATGTTCGGGTTCGGCTCGATAACTCGTGAGCTGCTCGAAATCTTGTCTATCAAATCCAAACTTTACTCGAGTTCAGCTCAAAAGCTGCATGAAAACTCAAAAATTTGGGTTGAATTAGAGTTTTATAACAAGTTAGTCTTTAAAACACATAAAGCTCGATAGCTCGATAAGAAATCAAGTCTAACTCGGTACTTTTTGAACTCGGCTCGATAAAATTAACGAGTTGTGAACTTTACTCGAGTTTGAATTCGAAACTCGATAAGACAATGCTCAATATATAACACACGGGCATAGAGTTCAAATTCGAATAAGTTCGATAAGAGCTCGATCGGCTCATTTACGACCCTAATTTGGAGTACTACTACTAGTATTTGGCAAGTATTCTCATAAATAAATTATCTGAATAGTAGAACTATCATCCTATGCACTATCGATCATCAAACCCTTTTCTTGGGTGATATAAAATTTTGGATTAGTCAGGCTATGTTCTTCAACACTTTTTTACAAAAAATTAACATATTTTTAAAAAAATTATCTAAAATTAACATATTCTCTTTCTCTCTTCATTTAAATTCAAATACGTGTTGCTTTTTTATTAGTTTTTTTGTTTGATTGAACACAGCCTCGACAACATGGTTTTGATAATAAGTGAAAAATAAGAAATTTTACAGTACAAACAAGTGTATGGAATGATTAGGTAATTGAATCATGGTAGCAGTCAGGTACATATTATTGCTTTATTTTGTGATATAGGGTAGGTAGGTGATGAATGAAAAGGAGGGAAGGAAGAAGTGTAGCTGTAGGTAGGTAGCGTTAGTATATGTGTTCTGTGAAATGAGGGAGTGATTCATACATACTCTGACAGAGAGAGAGACAGACAGTTGGAAGGGAAGGCGGTTTGGTTCGAATCTTTTTTTTTTCTTTTTCACGCGTGACGGTCAAAAAAGCAGCAGTGGAGTGGAGTGGAGTGGAGTGGACATAGATCGCAATACCAGTACATCAGCCACCCAAGTGCCAACAATCTTCACATTACACCCCTCTTACATCCTTCAATCCCCACCCTCCAATTTAATCCTCACAATATACTACACTCAACAAATGAACACTCCCCCAAAACTAAATTGATATCATCGATTAGAAATGAAGATTACAAAATGTTACTTATTAATTATAGAGTAATAATATAAATTAGGCATATATAAGATAAAACTTTTTTTTCTTTTAAGTGATAATGAAAATGAAAGGTAATAAAGTAAAATCGATGTGAAAAGATTTTAATGAACAACCCAAAAAGAGAAAAACATATCAGTTTTGCTTAAATATACTCTCTCTGTCTTTTAAAGATTGTAACTTTTTTTATTATTTCTATTTTTATATTATTTATCCTAGTAAGATTTTGAGTCAAATAATGTAATTTAAAATACCAAATTCAAACGTCACAATATTTATGGAACTGCGAGAGTATGATGGAGTACTAAAATGCTTCGCATTTTGTTTTACGAACAAACGTATGTTCCCATACCATTCAAATGTTTTTACCAGATACTTAATTATTTATCAACAATATGATACTCTCTTATTCTCATACAGATCATAGAGTTTAACATCGAAAGAAAATGTGTTTGGAAACTTAATTTAATCACTCGAAGAGGGGGGAAAATGGTATATAGGACTATAGGAGTATAATATTAAGACTAGTTTAAATACCCGACTTCGTCACGGGTTTAAAATGTTATTGATTCTCAAAGATGTCATAAATTTAATTAGAAGTATCTGTTAAATTTTTAAAGTTTTAGGTTAAATTGATTATTAGAAAAGTAACATAGATTCCATATATTCTCTTTTAAGAAATATTTCATATTTGGATCCTGTTTTAAGAGTTTATCATTCTGGAGTCCCTTAACTTCATATTTTGTCTCATTTAGGTCCTTTCCCGTTAAGTCAATGTTAAAACTAACGGGATTTTAGGAAAAATAATTTTTTTAGGTACCTAAACTTTTTATTTTATACTATTTTCACCCAAATAATTTAAAATACAAAACTGTTTCCAGATCGCTGGACCGCCGCTGCCGGACCGCCACCGCCACCGCCGTCGACCACCGCCAGAAATTTCAAAATGAAAAAAAAAATAGGTCGGACCATAGATCGGGGCCTAGGACCACCGAATCCCGACCTAGGGCCACCGAATCCCGGCCGGAGGTCGGTGATTCACTGCCCCAGGCCGGAAAATCACGGCCCTAGGCCAGCGAATCGCTAGCCCAGTTCATCGATTCGAGACCTAGGCTAGCAATTCGCCGGCCTCGGGCCGCGATTCGCCGACCTTCGGCTCCGTTTCGGTGGCCATAGGCCAGGATTCAGCTGTCCTAGGCCCCGATCTATGCTCTGACATTTTTTTTTTCATTTTGAAATTTCCGGCGGAGGTCCGGCGGTGGCGGTGATCTGGAAACAGTTTCACATTTTAAATTATTTGGGTGAAAATAGTATAAAAGAAAAAGTTTAGGTACCTAAAAAAATCATTTTCCCTAAAATTCCGTTAGTTTTAACATTGATTTAACGGTAAATGACCTGCATGGGACAAAATATGAAGTTAAGAGACTCTAGTAAGATAAATTCTTAAAATAGGACCCAAATATGACATTTAGAAAAGTTAAGGGACTAACGGTGCACTTTACCCTATAATTTCTCACGCATATGCTAGAAACCCGTATGATAATCGTGTTTATTCTAGACAGCTTTCAGATGGTTCTTTTATCTATTTTATTTTTGTACATTGATGATGTGTTAATTTCAGTAAAGAACAAAGCTAAAATTAACATGTTAGAAGATAAGTTGAATGGTGAATTTGAGATGAAGGACTTGGGAATGGCCGAGAGGATATTGGGCATGGAGATTTGCAGAGACAAAATCTTCACAAACGAAATACATTGAAAAAGTTCTGAAATGTTTCTGCATGGAAACTGCAATTCAGTTAGTACTCCGGTGGTCGCCCACTTTAGGCTTAGTGCTGAGATGTGACCTATAATTGAACAGGATAAGGAGAACATGAGTCGACTCTCATACTAGATTGTCGTTGGTAGTCCTATGTATGTCATGGTATGTGTACTCGACCAGGTCTTGCAGGTGATGTTAGTGTTGTCAGGAGGTTTATGAATAATCTTTAAAAGACTGGTTGTGACGCTATTAAATGGATTGTGAAGTACATGAAGGGTACTACTAATGTTTTCTTGATTTATAAAACTAGTAAGATTACTAGTGGTATTGTCAGCTATATAGATTCCTATTATGGTGGAGATATTGTGAAAATAAGATCACTGATATGTTATACCTTTACTCACTTCAAATATCCTATCAGTTAAAAGTCAACTCTTTAGTTGACGGTTGCATTGTTTACCACGAAAGCTGAGTATATGGTGATCACGGAAGAGGTAAGAAAGGAAATCTGGTTGCAACATTTAGTCGACAGCTTGAGTTTGTAATTGTCTTAGCCTATTATCTATTGCAATAGTCAGGTACAAGAAACTCAATATGTTACCCTCACCAATTAAATTGGGTAAGATATACTCCCTCTATCCTAAAATTATTGAAACGATTATTTTTCAACATTTAATTTATGATTTTATTTTTTAATTATTTTAAAATATAAATTTAAGACTTTTGTATACAAATGAAGATTTGATGTGTCTATTTTACAAACGTATTTTATTTATATTTTTTCTACAATATAATAATATAGATAAATTGAAGTCAAATGAACATCAAAAGTCAAACATTTCAATAATTTTGGGACGGAGAGAATAGTATTTAGTTAATTAATTAACGAGTAATTTGAGGGAAAAATGGATTATTGGCGGAGGATTTGGGACATGTCGAACATGTCATTAGGTGTCCATTTGGTACTCTACATGGTAGTATGTTGGTTCTTTAAATTATCCGGATAGATTTAAATTTTTGAAATTAAAAGTTAGACTTCATTGCAAGTTTGAGAAATTTGGGGGCTTAAGTGTACTTGGACAGAATTGTAAATTGTAGAAAAGTTTAGTGTTTATTAAGTATTAAGTATTAGCAATTAAAAAAAAAAAGAGAAAAAAAAAAAAAAAAAGAGACAAAGTCCGTAAAGTTAAAGAAAAAAAAAAAGGAAAATGTTAGGTGTTAGTGCCTGCACATTTAGTTAGTGGAAAGAAAAGAGTTATTTCATAAAAAAAGGTAAGCATGAAATGGTGTAAGTCTTTTTAAAGGGTAACCTTTTCATATTTTCCCCTTCATCTTCTTCAGAAGAGTCGTGAACCTGAGAAACGAAAGAATACTGGATCTTCGTCAAATCTTCATTTCTTATCCAATCTTCAAAATACTTATCTCAAAATGATTCTTATGAAAAGTTCGGAATTCCGTTTATTTTGACTTTTATTTTTTGAAGCTTATTTGTTCAGATTGAGGTTCTGATTGTTTATCAGATTGTAACTTTTTGTTTAGTTGATTAATTGAATAACTCCATTAATTATTATTACTCAGTGAGTGGTAATTAATATTTTGATATCGACGGAACAGAAAGGAATCAATAGAGAATAATTTTCTCAGTTTGCACAGAGTTTGTTGTCTAGTTACTTGTGAAGTTTAAAGGTAAGGGTTTTAGCACTTCTCTCGACTTCACATTATGGATTATTTATAATATGCATGTCAGAGGATGTTGGGCTAAGCTTGGTTTGAGGGTGAGGCCCAATGATACCAAGTTTAGTTTAGGGGAATAAGCATAGACGAGTTTGGGAGTTTCGGCTTCGTTTGTTACCAAACTCGTGATGTAGATTTTATCGACGGAATCAACCTATGAAATTATTCTTGGTACATCTATTGGATTTCTGGTACTGATTATCTTTTTGGACAAGTTGGTTTATATGATGATTCTCTGTACCTATAAGGTGTATGACTGATTTATATAAAATTTATCTGCACCTAAGGGGTGTATGATGAGGATACGGCAGTTGGGTTTCCGGGATCGTAGTTGGTACCAATTATTACCTCGAGGATAACCAAGCAGGGCTTAGCGAGGACTGTCGAGGATGACCCATAAAAGTCTTGATTGATATACTTGGTTGGATGCTTGTTTTATTATGAATTTTGCATTGCATATGATTCTATTTTGGATGAGCATCTGGTTGAGTACCATTCTGGATATGTGTTGTAGTTTTCTTGGTATTTTCATGTTTTGTTTGCAGGTTCTCGGTTCTTACTATAATTCTTGAAGAACTATGTTTATTCACCTTACTAAGTTCTCTTGTGAGGACTTACCCCTTATACTTTATCATTTCAGCGAAAGAGCATATTAAGTGATTCAGCTTGTAGCTTGATCAGTTGTGCTTAGTTTTTGTTGAACTTTCAGGTATTGATAGTTCTATAGTGGATTATTATGATC
>JBBYHH010030948.1:0-25729 GCA_038382905.1 Daphne laureola
ATTTAGGATGTAAATAGAGTTTTTTTTTTAAATTCAGTAGTTAAAGTTAACATTTTCCAAAATGAACCGTTAATTTTAACGGAGAAAATGGACGGAAGGACCACAGATGAACTTAACTTTTGAAACGGGACTTAAAAATGACGAAAACTTAAAATAGAACCTTAATAAAATGATAATTAAAATTATAGGACCACCGGTGCAATTTACTCGTTTCGAAAGCGAGTACAGAATTTCCTGGCTTTGCTCCGGATGACAATTGAGAAGCTGCAAACGGACTAACGCAGTGACTTGAACAAGGTAATTAAAACTAAGAGTGTTTAATGATAGTATAACGATGACTTTAATGGCCACCATTGCAATATTTGGTTAGGAATCTCCGCCCAGTCTCCAAAACCCAAACAAAGCAAAAACCTCGTGTATATCACCCAACGATTTACATACGCAAACGATTCAAGCTTCAGCTACATTGCAGAACTAAAATCACCTTCTTCTCTAATTGCAATGGCAACTTTCACCAATTCTCTCACTTCTCCGTCGCTCAAGCCTCTACCTTCGTCTTCTCACAGAAATCCTGCTCTTTCGTCATCTGGGCTTTCCTTTTCTGGGTCAAGATCCAAGCTTTCCTCGACCCGGTTGGTGAACAAGGGTCCGACCCATTTCTCGGTTGTATGTTCTTCAGCTGCTGCTAATGTTCCCGCAGAAGAAACGCCCATTGAACTGAGTATGTGATTTTGCTTCTGGAGTCATTTTGGCGTTTTGCTCTGATGTAGCTTGCTTCTAATTGCTTATAAGATTTTAAAAAAATTCTGGGATTGAAATGTTCTCAGGATTTGCGGCTTATCCTACTGTGATGGACATAAATCAGATTCGTGAGATCTTGCCGCATAGGTCAGTGTCAGTTCTTAATGTAGTTTTGTTGAATTGTTGCTGGTTTTGTTAGTGGGATTGAAGTTTTTCTCTTTTTCTTGGTTTTGTTGAATGTAGGTAGACCTGAACATTTTCTTAATCCAAAATGGTTTCAATTGATTGGTTAATGTTAATGTTAAACTAAATCCGATGTTTCTCAAGAAAAAAAGGCACCATTATTAGTTCTCTACTGAACCTATTTTGCTTAGATGCTGGTGATAATGATTTGGTTGCATGTGCACAAAATGCTGCTACAAGGATGGTTTTATTTGTTGTTTATCATTTTATTTACTTCTGCCTGTCTCATCACCCCATTTGATCCCAAGTTTGATGATTTTCTTGCTTTGTCTGTTATAGGTTTCCGTTTCTTCTAGTTGACAGAGTGATTGAATACAATCCTGGAGTTTCTGCGGTTGCCATCAAGAATGTAACAATAAATGATAACTTCTTTCCTGGGCATTTTCCTGAAAGGCCAATTATGCCTGGCGTCCTCATGGTTGAGGTAATTGCTTAACTAGACAGTCATACAAAAATTTCATGGGTTCACTACATTTGTTAGCAGCTTATTCGAGCCGGAAGAGTTGGGGCAAATGCATTGTTTGCATTTTCTGGGGAGCTTACACAAGGCCAGATTTTTTAATCAATTTAGGAGAGCAGACCTCTGGTTAAGGATAAAAAATTGCTAGTAGTCGGCTTTTTAATGTAGACTGTAGAGTTGTCTGGTGAAATGTGTATTTAGGTTGCATAACTTTCATCACGCTCACCCCAACGTAGTTTGGACTAAGGTTCAGTTTGCTGCTGATGATAATGATGATGATTAAAAGTCAATGCAGTACTACTGATCTGATCAGGGATTTAGTTAGTAGTTGGAGTGGTATATATATGGTGCGCGGGATGTAAACTTTTAGATACTTACAAATTAAATTGAAGATTAGAGTAATAAGATTAGAGTATAAATTGAAGTTTAATAAAGAAAGTTACCAGCTTTTGGTGTAACTTTTACTATCTTCTAGATGCCTCTGACCAGGCTAAGATCTTCTTTGGAATCTGGAGTGAGGATAGATAATCTAGTCTAGCAGAGGCATTACCTGAAACGTTTTACCTTGCTTCTTCCCTGTTACATTCCTGTTCTTCTGAGATTGTTTTGGCACTGAAAACTGAAATACTGATGAGAATATGACAGTGATTTGTATTTCTGCTACAAGCATTCTGTTTATTTAATGGTATATTCGGTTGCTTTTGCGCTGGCACAGGCGTTGGCACAGGTTGGTGGTATAGTTATGCTGCAACCAGAAGTGGGAGGATCTCGTGAAAATTTCTTCTTTGCCGGAATCGATAAAGTAAGGTTCCGCAAACCCGTGGTTGCAGGTGATACATTGGTGATGCGAATGAAGCTAATTAAGCTTCAGAAACGGTTTGGGATCGCGAAAATGGAAGGGAAGGCGTATGTTGGTGGAGATGTGGTTTGTGAGGGTGAGTTCTTGATGGCAACCGGAAGTAGCTAGCTAGTACACTTTCCTTTTGAGAGGTCTCCAAAGCTCGCTCGTTCTTATCTGTTTCCATTTGTTATTTTGTTATGGAACATGTTTGTGATTTTTCTTCGGGGTCGGTTTGGTGAACCAACTGTGGCAATGGTTGGTTAGACTTTAGAATCTGCAAGGGCGTTTCGGTTTCGGTTAGAAGCTCGGTCGAGTTTGAATGAGAAACACATATATTTGTATTACTTGTAAGACTATGTACCTATCCAGAGGACCTTGTTAATGTTCAGTTGTGTAAGAATGGTTGCTAGCAAGTGTTAAAGAGGTCCCCAACTCCAAAGCTCTTCCATTTTTGAACTGTTAAAACAAGTGTTGTTAGCATTTCTCACAGAAAAATCAGGACTTATGATAACAGGCATTTGTGGCTCTATATTGAGTGAAAACTTGTTGCAGAAACTAATGGCCTGCTAACAGCATCAAATTGAAAACTTGTTACTTCCATTTTACTTCTACTCAGAGATGTTACTTCCATTTTACTAGTACTCAGAAATAAGAAGCATGTAAAAGTTGATGGTCCGTTTACTTATGGAAATTTTTTTTTCAAGTTTTCATCTCGGAATTTCCTTTGTAAATATTTTATTGGGAAAATATCTAAATTTGCCATCAATATTTGTATATTAGCACTTTTTAACCACAACTCTTAAAAATGGTTCTCATTTGCCATCGTTATCATAGTTTTATATTCAATTTTGCAACTGACGTTAAAAATTGCCACGGTAATGTCATTTGTTGCTGATGGTGTTCTTAATTAAGATGACATGACTTCCATCGTCACCGACATCTTTTCTGAATGTCTCATACCATCGTTGTCATACCATCACCATCGTCTTCTTTTCCAAATGTCTCCGGCCCGACGTCTCTACCGACACTGATTTTCCTCGTCGAGACGAATATATCTCATCGAATTCCAAGCCGATGCGAGTCTGAAGCTAATTTCTCTTGCCGATTCCCTTCTTTCTGACGTCGGTGATGTTCTCATCTTCTCGCTGGAACTCATCTCTGACAGTCTCATTCTCGCCAAAATCCTAAGATTTGTCAAGTCGAATATCACGTATCATCTTTTATCACATGTGGCAGAGTTTTGATGGTAAACTGACGCTGTAATGGTATATACGAACCACAAAATGTTTTCATTAGTAAAATTGTACAATCAAATTATATAGGATAGTAAATAGGAGCCATTTTTAAGAGTAGTAGTAAAAAAATACCATTAAATAAACGTTGATGCCAAATTTAGATCTTTTTAATAAAGAACACAGGAGATACACTCCTCCTTTTCTGAAAAAAGCTTGAAAAATAATAATTTTTTCCAACACTTAAAACTAGTTATATGATAAAATATTTATAGAGAAAAATTTAAAATGAAAACTTAGAAGATTTAAGGTCCGTTGTAGATTTTTTTTTCTAAATGAAACTTTTAAAATAAAGTTTTCCATTTGAACAAATAAATTTATTAAAATTTGAAAAAGAATTTTGCGGTTCATTAAAAAATAATTATACATCAAAGTATTTACTATATAAATAAATTAAATAAATTGGGAATAGAAAAATTTGGAAAACTTTAATTAATTCAAACTACCTCTTTTTTCATAAACGTCTTCAACGACGCGCCACGTGGCAAACTTCTTATCCCCTATTCGTCCTTCCCAATTCAAATTCCGCAATCACTTTTCTCTGATCCAAGAATGAAACTCTAACTTCCATGGCCGATCTCTTGTTCGCCTCAATCGAACCTCCTTCCCTGAGCTTCCTCCCCACTCATTCCCGCTTCTCTCTGCGCCGGCCGGCATCTCTTCGCTTCTCCGCTCTCAACTTTCAACTCAAGAAGCACCAAGCCACCGCCGATTCTGCAGACTTCGGCATTGTCTCGTCAAAAGGTATACATCACGGCGGTGATGGTTCTTATTTTCGTTTTCCCCTGAAAATTTCGACTCAAAAGCTTGTTAGGAAATCTTGTTTGCTTATCTGTTTGTTTTTCTGGCTACGTGGAATAATGGCAGAGCATTCTGACGGTAGCGTCGTATTCCGCTTCGGGGATCTGCGAGAAGTTGTTCACGAGGCTTTGGTTGAGCCGGAGTGTAGCTCAGATGTTAATTTTTCTGAAGTTCATGACGAATTCGGTAATAACCCCAAGGAGGAGATCAAATCTGATGTTAGGAGAAAACCGCGGCGGAAGAAGGTCAAAGCGATGGCGAAAGGGAACTCTAAGGAGGATTCTAATAATCTGAATGCTGAAGCTGTAGAAAACGAAACTGGTACTGTCCAACTTGAGGATCAAGTTGGAGCAGATGACTCGGGCTTCGCCTGTGAGGAGGGGGATCTCATTTCGGTTTCAGCTGTTCGAGAGAGTGGTGATGCTGAACTTGCATATCTGACATCTTCATCACATTCATCCTCTGAATTTGTTGGGGAGGATGGTGCTTCTGACGGAAATGCTGATGGAGTTGTGGTTGAGCCTGTTGAATCTACGGGCAATTCAGATTTAAGAAAAGGAACGATGACTGATACTGCTGATGGATCTGTGAATGAGCAGACCCCGTGTATGGTTAGTCACTTACTCGTCGCTCTCTTTTACAGAAGCCCAACGTGTTACCATGTAGAACTTTTTTCCGTGCTTGCACGTTTTGTAGTCTGTGGTAATGGAACTTGATTCTTTCTAATAACGAAAAATTTATTGTCTTCCTTTTTGCAGTCAGATGACAGGTCTGGCTCCTCAGTTTGGGAACACAATGGAACTGACGATGCTGCTGGATCTAGAGATTTGGCAACAATGGCACTGACTGATCAGGTAGAGTTGCAGATGGGTGGAGCCAGTTTCGAGAGGTAAACACTTCTCCTAAACTTCTGCTGTTAACTGAGAAGATAACCTTGTTTATTTATTTATTTATTTTTTTTTTCCTTTGTTGTTGTTGTTCTTGGGTTTTCTCCTAAACTTCTGTTGTGCTGTTCTTGGGTTTTCTACTGAGAATATATAAACATTGGAAGACTGTCCATAGCCTCTCTCCACTGTAGATTACTTCACTCTCTTGAAACTTTATAATGTTTGCCACCACCAGCCAAACTCTCTCATACCCAGAAGTCCTACATGATATACCTTTATATAGGCTAGGTGACCAAGCAATTAAAGGAACATACCACTAATAAAAATGCCGCACACAGATTTTACTTGGTGACCAAGCAAACATAGAATCTCACGAAAAGACAAAAAATCACGACCCACATTAATTGCCAAAAAGAAATTCCTTGGTCGTCGAACAATGAACAAACCTCCACGTCTTGAAACATTTTTCATTCAAACATCATAACTCACCCAAGTGATAGGATTAATGACAATTCAAGTTCTTCAACATCTAATAATGAGCAACTATAGTCAACACCCCAATAATACGATTTGCATGGTGCTAGCTTAATGCTCAAACAGTAGTCTAAAATGAAGTTAGAGAGCGAGTAAATATCTTGGTAGTTCAGAGAAGAGGACAAGGATATAGAGTTACATACCATGGAGGTAAAAAATGATTCAGTTCTCATATATGCTCGTGTGCTTATATGTCAAACAGGGATGAAGTTCCACGGGAAGGATTCCATTTGTCTTCTGCTGCTGCTTCACTGCCACATCCCTTGAAGGTTAGGCTGTACACCCCATGAATGTGAAGTACATTGTTCTGTTCCTTTACAAAACTTCATTCATGCATGCCTCACATGAATACATTAATATTGCCACCTACGTAAAGCCTAGAGGGTTGAGTTTAGACAAACATTAGTAACATGTACATATAGATTCTGCACTAGGCTGGCACCCGAAAAGTTCTAGGTAAGTGATATCAAAATTAATAATGTCCAGGCATTCACAGGTGGAAATGATTTGTTCTTTGTTACCCCGAACTGGATTGGCATTGCTGATGGAATTAATTTGTGGTCTTTTCAAGGTATGGTGTTGTGGATGCGTTTATTATGATCAAATTCCCCCCGTCTCATCTGTCCTGAACAGAAACATGAATGAATCAGATGTTAGATGGTTCTACAAAGTTTCTCAAACTATCACCATCTCATGATGCTTTTTCATGTAAGTAGGAAATGTTTACGATGATGACAGTAATCTTGCTATTTCCTTGTAAGAGGGTTGCACAAGGAAGGTTGCTTGGTGTAAAACCTTGCTTTTGAATGAATTTCTAGTGTGTGATACCTTTGTATAGTTACTGGAACTGAACTTTGTGTCATGTGGTGAGTCATCAGCATGAATATATTTTCATCCCAGATGTTGCATTTCTCGTACTACTTTTGATGGCTGAATGTTTCAATTCATGTTCGCTTAGTGCTCTTATTGTAAATCTTTGAGGCTAATGGATCTTCATTTTCAAAATCGAATTTGCCCCCCATCAATTAAATAGGTTCTCATTATTTGCCTGAAACTGCTACGTAACTGCAACTAGTGACTAGTGTCTCTTCACCCGCCATTTATCTACTGTCTCTAGTAAGTGCGGTAGCTTATGTCTCAACATCTAAGAGGAAACTGGAGGACGTGACATGCTTAATTAACTATAAACAGAGGGAAGTGCAATCATTGGACTCAATCGTGTGCTGCAGGGGCTAGTCCTGGACAGTATACAAGAGAGCTTATGGAGAATTGTCAAAAAGTTATCTCCAGTAACAGTCTAAGCCCTGAAATTGATCCAGTTAAGGTCCTCAGTAGAAGCCTTATGGAGACACAGTCTACTGGTGCTTCTACAGCTCTTCTTGCTTTCTTCGATCATCAGGTACTAATGTAACATAACATTGACTGAGAAGAGGTTTTATCTGTTTTAGTGTAGATGTGATCTTTCCATGTTAGGCTATGATAAAGCTATGTCACACTTGTTTCTCCAACCTATCGTTTACATTCAGGTCTGTAAGAATTGACCAATACCCCTGTAAGGGTACAAGAATTTCTAGCCATTGCTACGAGAACAATTTCAATTATTTTCTTCTTATATGTTGGATTACTCTCTGAAATGCTGATGAGGGATACTGTAAATTATCTGGTATTCCTGTATGATGCTAGTTAATACTCATATCTATGAGAAGTTCTGTTTACTTGAAACTATGTATGCTTCTCGAATGTTTGATGTTTGTTCTCTTAAGGAAGCCAAAAAGGAAAATGTTTGTTAAAATCAACAGAGAATGTGCATCCATGTTCGGTCTATCATTTGAACTTTCCTCATTTTTTGTCATGTTCTGTTTCCCCAACCTTAATTTTACAGGTTCTTCAAGTAGCCAATATCGGAGATTCAGGTTTTATCGTCATAAGAGATGGTATGGTGTTTAAAAAATCTTTTCCCATGGTTCATGCATTCTCTTTCCCCATTCGGCTTAAAAAAGGAGATCACCCATCGGAACATGCAGAGGTAAAAATGCAATATATATCCTTGTTCTGGAATGATTGCTCGAGTGTTCCAAGTATATTTGAAGCTTTTGAAAAAGATAAAATTTCTAGCAACAGCTTTTTCCTGTATTGCTTGCATGGTATCTACTCATTCTATAACTGTTTTTCAATAAGCATGTTTGTTAGTGAAGTTTTACCTGCTTATGTTTGAAACATGGATGAATGAGACTATCTAGGGATGACTTCCAGGTATACAAAGTTGATCTGGATGAAGGTGATTGCATCATTATAGCTACAGATGGACTTTTCGACAACCTGCATGCGCTAGAAATAGCTTCAATTGTCTCAAAATCCTTGCAAGACCACTTAAGGCCTCAGGTATTCAAAATATTCAGACCTTGCAGGTTGCTAATCGGCATCTTTCTAAATACCTGTAGTTTTTCTTTTGGCATCACTGAAATGATCATGTTTGCCTTGCAGGGGATAGCTGAGCTTTTGGTGGAAAAGGCTCGAGAAGTTGGAGAGTCGACATCTGCTAGAACGCCATATTCAGATGATGCTCAGGCTGCTGGATATGTGGGATATCGAGGAGGCAAGCTTGATGCCGTGACTGCAATTGTCTCATTGGTACAGAGGTGATCCAAGCCCCTTCAACTTCAACGAAATCGACCAGCAAAAGGGAAATTCTTAGCTTCCAAACTGCGGAACAGTTCAGTAATCTAGGACCAGACGGGAGTTATCCAACAAGATTGCAGACGCTCTCTAGTATCATAGACATCTATTTCCAAATCCTTGCTCTCAGAAGTGTGGAACCTCTTTGTATGAAGGGAGTAACACACGATACTTTGACCACAGAGCCTCGGGAAGTATACCTTGTTTTCCATTCCATGGTCCCTCGCAATCATTGTGAACGATGAAGAATTGCTAACATATATCATATGATTCCCCAGATTGCGAACTTTTACCCATATAGAGTTGGATTGGTTCCACCTATAAACTCGAACTCGTCTATCATGAAAACTTACAAATACGGAGAGAAGTGCTCCTTCACATTCCAGCAAAAACTTCTGCTTGTACGAAGATAGCATTTTGCTAGGTTGGTGAACATTCCAATCGAAACCATTTCTTACGGATCGAAGAACACCCAAAGCGCCATCATCACCCAGAAAATGAAATGCATCATCGCAGAACACAGGGTTATTGTCACAGCTGAAAAAGCTGCTGTTATCGAAAAACCTGTAACTGTGAACTTGTTGCTCGCTAGAGCAAGCAAATGTTACATATACTTGATCAAAAACCTTAGAAGCCGAAACAATAGAATAACCAGAGGTTGGGTTTGACGTGAACCCTGCACAGTAGCCATATACTTCCCCCATCTGTGTGAAGAGGAGTTTCCTTGCAAAAGGGTTGAACAAGAATACACGATCTGGACCATACCTGTACATTAACAAAATACCACCATTTGAGTGGGCTACTGCACAACCTGACAATTCTCGTGGTAAGGTCATCAGATACTTGTCACCGCAAATAGGGTCAATAAAGGCTCCCAAGTTATCTGGCTCTATGAACATAAGAAAGGGCGATGGTAAACTGTCGGCCTTCAAATTACTCGGAACTGATTCTTTGAACTTGTGCAAAGGAAATATGGATCGACAAGTTCTACAAGTAGCACGAAACTGCAAATAGTCGACAGGAGAAAGATAATTACCGAGCGCTTGTGCAAGTGCAACATCTAGCGTGAAGTCACATTTGATACGTTTTGCAGCAACTTCCTCCTCTAGTAACTTATTCCACTGGCTCTTCCTTTCTTGAGCATGTACATTGACTTGAACTTCTTTCGAAACAATATGACCGTTCCAAATTTCTTCTGATTGATCGAGTAACCTGTGATCACACATAATCCAGAAAGGTGATGAATGTGTGATGTCTTCATCAATTACATCCACCACGGGTCGAGAAACAGAAAGGGTCATATCACCAATGTCATATTTACGAACAAGTGCATAATCATCATCATCATTATGATCCTCTAATGCAAGATAGACACAATTCTCTTTAGATCCAAGCTGAGATGCTTGGCAGCAGATGGCACTATTGTATGCAGCAAAGAAAGCCAAATCTGGTGCACTTTTCACTTTCACCCACCTCATTTCTTGAAGATCTAGCCTATGTGCTAGAACAGCTTTCACTTCATCATCTACACCAAAGCATACACAGACTAAAAAGATCAAACCATCCACAGATTTCACAACAAAATCAAAAATAGCATAGGGAGGGATTACTGGTTTGTGAATATCCAGCAATTGTATGACAATTCTACCCGAATCGAATCCCTCCATTATGAAGCTCTTCCCTTCGGGGCGAATGGCTAAGAAGTACAACTTACCATTGTAGCCAATTGAATTGCAGATACTAATGAAGTCCTCTGATATCACAATTTCATCTCCAAAACACCTAGAAAACTCGGTGCTGTAATCGATTGACATCCAATTTCTTGCACCAACATGACATACATTGACTAACGGAGTGGTTCTGGAGAAGAGCAAAACCTTGAAATCAGTTTCCTCAGGGGAACCGAACAGGACAGGTACCACGCTTCGATCATCGATTTGTAGAGACGGCAAGCGAATCTTAGCTAAAATCAAAGAATTCCAGAGGAAAAACTCACCGCCGTACCAGCCATCGGAGAAGAGACACCAGACTGAGCCTGAAGGGGAAGAGGCCCAGAAAAGCTTCCCACGCAACTCCTGTATTTGCAGAAAATGAGGCTTTTGATCCGAGAACAAGATGATTGTTTGGTCTTCCATGGATTTTCCAGTCGTGTAGGCGACGAACGGACGAGGACGATTTCCAAGGGGCGGCGGCGGCGGCTGCTTCTCTGTGGAGGTTCCCATCAGTGAACACGGAGGACAAAATCAAATGGCGGCGTTTATGGACACTCCGGAATTCCGACTTATGAATGAATAAAACTTTTCAGGAAAATCACAACAAAAACCACTAATGTTTTTATGAGCGCCAAGTAATCCACGAATCTATTTTTCATGCTAAATAAACCACCAGCCAAACGTTTTTTTTGGTTCGATTACACATCTGTTCCATCCTGAAAATTTGTTTTTTTTTTTTTTTAAACATGAAAAACTCACTTTATTAATGATAAAGTATTACAAAATTAGTCATAATAGACAAAAGACACAAGTACCTACTGTAGATACAACTTTTATTAATATTGGGGTAGGGTGAGATATTTCTTTGGAGGATTTTCCCAATCTTATCATTTGGGATATTTGGTGTATTTTTTTATGGTTTAGAATAAAGTGTGTACCTTCTAAAGTGTGCACTTCTTCCTCTATTTACAAAATTATCATTTTGCTCAAGATCGACACTCTACTTCCTCTGACAACTCTACACCACCGCCTTCCTTCGACGTCGTCAATCTCACCCATAAGTGCAACATCTGCAACAAGGCCAGCCTCCCTCCGCCACTGATGACCACCCTTCCATGTCCACCATCGCCGCCCGGAATTTGATCTTAACCTTCTTGCTTTGCCGGAGTTGATATTGTCCAGTGAAGAGGAGCTCTGAAATCCTGTGCCTATCAAGATGAAACCTCATCTCTAAATTATTTCTCCCAAGATCCATCTTCCAGTTAAAATTTTGAGTGAAAAAACAATGTATTAAATTGCTAATTTATGATTAAATCACAAAAATGAGAGTAATTAGTAGTTGTCTCCGTCGCCGCCTCATCGCCTTCTTCGTCGCCGATCTCTCACCTTCAAGAAGATGAAACAGAGAAGAATTCAAGAGAAGGCACTAATAGATCCAAGTCGGAGAAGCTTTTCGGAAAAGAAAAGAAGGGCGGCGGTGGAGACGGAAGCTGAAACGCAGAAGAAAGATGAGGCACTAGAGCTGAAGCATGTGGCTAAGGAGCTAGAGCTGGAGGATGATGACAAGTGACAGAGGAGACTGAACACCAATATAAATATGATGCGCCTTTGTGCCTTACTGATGCGCTTTCAACTCATTTTGATGCACTCATTTATTAAAATGATGTAATCATGAACTACATAAAAAATATGAAGTTAGAATTTTCCTGCTTCATAATGGTGCATCATACTGTCTCGTGGCGCATCATATTTGTTAGTAATAATGTGAAATACTTGTTTAAATCATAATGGTGCATCATCTTCATTGTAAATGTGCATCATATTGTCTCATAGGCGTATCATATTTGCTAGTAATAATGTAGTCTACTTGATTTAAATCATAATGGTATATTATCTTTATTATAACGGTCTATCATACTGTATCGTGGGCGCATCATAATTGTTTATAGCTAGTAGTGTTTCTCAGATGCATCATTCAAAAAAAAAAAGCATAAATACCGGGAGTGCATCATTGGTTAGCTAGAGTGCATCATAGGCACAGCTAGACGTATCATTATTAAACTTGCAACACTTACCTTGCAGGATATGGTTATTAATTCCAAAAAGCACCAATCTTGAACTTGGTGCATCATTTTCACATATGTGTGTATCATACTATCACGTGTACGCATCATAGTTGTCTACATATTTACTAATAATAATGTTGACTACTTGGGTTATATTATAATGGTGCATCATCTTCATTGTAAATGTGCATCATACTATCTCTTGGATGCATCATAATTGTCTACATCTTTCTAGTAATAATACGGACTATTTGGTTTAAGTCATAATGGTGTATCATGTTTATTATAACGGTGTATCATACTGCCACGTACGCGCATCATAATTGTCTACATATTTTCTAGTAATAATGTGGACTACTTGGTTAAAATCATAATGATGCATCATGTTTATTATAACGGTGCATTATACTGTTACGTGCGCGCATCATAATTGTCTACATCTTTACTAGTAATAATGCAGACTATTTAGTTTAAATCATAATGGAGCATCATACTGCCACGTGCGCACATCATAATTGTCTACATATTTTCTAGTAATAATGTGAACTACTTGGTTTAAATCATAATGATGTATCATCTTTATTATAATGATAAATCATACTATCACGTGTGCGCATCATAATTATCTACATCTTTGTTAGTTGTAATGTTGACTACTTGGTTTACATCATAATAGTGCATGATCTTTATTATAACGGTGCATCATACTCTCTCGTGCGCGCATCATAAATGTCTACATCTTTGATAGTAATAATGTGGACTACTTGGTTTACATTATAATGACGCATCATCTTTACTATAAAGATGCATCATATTGTCTCGTGCACATCATAATTGTCTACATCTATATTACATCATTTTGTATAGTGACGCATCATAATGTATCAAGAGTGCATCATTAAGATATCCGAGCGCATCATAATTGGTTTGAATAGCTTTGAGTATTTCATTTTTCTTTAGTTTTCTCTTACATCAGTTTTATATAGGGGTGCATCATAATTTGTCAAGAGTGCATCATTAAGTTATTCAAGCGCATCATAATTACTCGTGAAGATAATGTATCGGGGCCACAATTTCTATCACCAGAAGAAGGGAGAAGATGGGGGACCGCCAATTTTTTGACGATTTGGAAGCCGACACGATGAAGGAAGAGGGATCAACACGATTTGATGGGAAATATGATTCACTCCAACATCAGAACTATTTTCTCCGAGAGCAAACATTCCATGACGAAGGTGCATCATTATGTTGATTTGGTGCAGCATAATGACACATGGGCGCATCATAATTGCCCGGTGTGCTAATGTGCGGTGGCTGGTATTTTTTTGATGCAGTTCCGGCGTTGTCGCGAAGAAGGAAGGAAATCATTCGAATTTGGTGCAATTCCGGTTTTGTCACGAAGAAAACTACTGGATCGATGGATTTCCTAACAAATTCGGCTTGCTCAAGAAGAAAAGAAGGACATCACGTGTTGTTGGCGACTCCCATTTTTTTTCGGCGGATGCTACGGCACATGCTGGATCTACTTCTTCCACATTCTCTTAAGGTGTGCTATAGTGTGTCTATGCACACCGTATAACAACTCTTTTTTTATTAATAAAATTTATTGTTGCCTTTCAAAAAAAAAAGATAGAAGTTAACGAGACCACTAAGGGGAAACAACCACGTAAGCGGAGAAGCTATGCCAAACTATAGCCACTCGAATCAGGCTCATCCATACTGGTCTCAAAAGACAAAGCGCTATCATGACGATGGTCATGAAAATCAATATGACGGAAAAAAGATATCCAATCCCATACCACGGTATCCCTGCACGTCCAAAGTGGATAAAATAATATGGGCGCACCATAGTGAGGTAAGAGGAGCACAAACCAGAGAAACCATAGAAAACACATCAGTGCACCAAAGCAGCAATCAACAAGCCCAAACCAAAAAAACAAAAACTAAAGCAAAAGTACTAGGAAATAACGGAGGGTGCTAGAGAAAAGTACGCCAAAAGAAACAAAAATATAAACGAAGAAGGTCATCCCAAAGTAGATAATTGGACAACAAGCCATCAAGACTCGTTGTCGAGCTTGGAGTCCTCCGAGCCGAGCAAGCGATGCTTTAAAGCTGCCGCGACTGTCCCGGAAACTCTCAGTTTTTTCGTGCATGACCAGACACACCAACGCCCAAACCAAGAGCACGAGTAGAATTCTGAGCCACCTCCTGAGGACCTTTAGTGTGATCCAACATCGAAATAAAATCAGGATGAACCACCGTCCTTTCTATAGTAGGCAAGCCAAGAACAACTTCACCCGACGAACCAGAGGAAGGAAGAGCAATCGCTTCATCAGACGGCCCCACTACAAAGACGAAAAGGATCAGGGCCGCCTCCTCCACAACCGACCTGTCCTCCACCATACTGTCCTCTACAGCCGGCGGGACAATCACCCCCTCTAAGGCGATAAGCATTCTTCTTCCTCGGAATTGATTGAGAATGCGGGCCTCTATATCGCATCGAGGCACCATATTGATGAGCACCCCACCAGCAGCAGCAGTAGAAGGAGAGAAACAATTGTTTTCAACATGGTTAACCATGCCACATATAAAACAAAAATCAGGCAATTTTTTATATTACAACACGAAATCATGTTCTCCACCCTCCCAATTAATCAACCCAGAGGACACGATTGAGGAGCTTGGCAATGTCACAGAGATACGCAAACGAAGAGATGCACCAGCGTAATAAACATTCAAAACTGGCCCAAGGCTCTGTCCCAGCGACTGACACATGGCTTTTGTGTGCCATTCAAACGGCACATCAAGACCATGAATCCAAAAATCAATATGAGAGAACTAAACCGACGATGAACAATCCCCTTTTTTTCAACATAACCATAACAACAAGATGGTTATCAAACGACTAAGGACCTCGACAGAGGACCAATTTCATATGATCTATAGAAGAGAACTCAATCAAAAAGACATTAGAAGTTACCCCGGTAGCAGCAGGATGAACTGAGAAAGTGACGTCACGAGGCCATGCCTGGCTGAAGGCGGTCTCAAGAGAATCCACGCAGACCGGCCTTGGTGTTAAAACCTTCGCCACCAAGGTTGGAGCGAGCGGTATAGGAGCAGCACCAATGGGTCGGACAACCGCTGCCCACTTCGACGAAAGATCGATCTCGGCGAGGGAGGAGCTAATGGAATCCATGAGCCAAGTGGCTGGAAAGAGAGAAAACGGTAGCGCCGAGACCGGAACGACGAGGCCGAGTGCGCAAGACAAGATGGATGACGCCAAGGCAGAAGTTGACGTGAGCAAGCGATGGCGGAGAGAACGAGAGCTATTTCTTGAGGAAGAAGAAACAACCGCCAAGGGCGAAGGGAGAGAAGCCAGAGCTCTCTAGGGTTTTGGGTGTTCTTATTGATGTATTTCTTTCTCAACATTTAATCTCTAATTTTATTTTTTCAATTTTTTAACATATGAAATCAAATCATTCAAATACAAATTATAAATTAATGTCCGTAGTTTTTAAATTTATTTTTCCAAAAATCTTTTAATGGAGTAACTTGTTTCGAGTAATAATATGAATTTACCACGATATCAAAAAAGAACACATTAATGTTTCAGGAAACTGACTAATAATATCTCAACATGAAATCCCAAAGCTTCTTAAATCGTAGAGATGTAAAATACTTCATTCGTTTCTTATTAGTTTACACATATTCAATTTTTAAAATTATCTTTAACTCAAATTTTTACAATGAAGAATCTATTAAAAAAAAAATTAAAAAAAAACATATTTTGAAACTTTAAAAATTTGTCTATATATAAAAATCTTTTAAGAATTTTCTAGAAGTTTATTTCTTGTGAAAGTTTAAATTAAAGACAATATTAAAAATTAAACATGTATAATTAATAAAGGACCAATCGAGTAAGTAAACAAGCAACCACTACATTTTCATTCCATTGTCACGTTTCTTCTCTTTAGGGACTTGAAACCAAGCAAAAGAAAGTAACAAACTTATTTAGCTAATTCAACTCCATTGGTTTGCCCTAAGAGAAGAGTTTCTTTAGTCTCCTTGTTGCTTCAATGATGCATTCTCTCCTCCCAAAAGCACTGAGCCTTGTATATTCTTCACCACCCGGACCAAAACCGCAACCTGGCACTGTTATTATGTGCGTTTTCTCCAGAATTTCTGCAAAAACATCCCATGATCTTGAGCCAGGAAAATGTACCCAAGCATATGGTGCATTTTTACCGCCATAAACCTTCAGACCAAGTGCATCTAGAGTGTTCACCAATATCTCCGCGTTATCCATATAGTAGCGTACCCGAGAACGGACACCCTGAAACATACCCAAAAGTCTAAAGACAAGACCACCTAGATCTCAAAATATATATGTCATCAAGTTATCTCATATGGAATACTATGTTTGTCAATACCTTAAGACCTTCTGAAGAAAGACAAGCTAGCCCACCGGCCTGGGCAATGTTTGATGCTCCATTGAAACACGTGCATACAATGCGATTGAAGTCGTGCACAACAGGAAATCCTCCCAAAAATAAGAGCTCTTCTGGGACCACTGTCCAACCAAGACGAACTCCAGTGAAACCGGCAAATTTGGAAAATGATGAGACTTCAATGGCCACCTGAGAAGTGAAAAGGGGGGCAGGAAAAGGAGAGTGAAGTGGACATCATTCCTATGAATAGATGGACTACAGAAAGCAACTGATATAGGAAAGCACCCAATAAGTTAAAGCAATTACTATATGAATGCAGTGCATCACTACAAAAACAGAGACCAAGAGGGTATTAGTTTCTTTAAGGGTGTGTTGTTTCCCCAATACAAATTCCTAATTTTTTAAAAAAATCAAACATTTAAAAAATTCTCAGTTTCTTTGGATAGCGGTTTAAATGAAATATAGGTTGCCTTTAAAACTTCTATATTAACTTTTAGTCTCATACAGATCATTCGTGTAAAACTGGATGTTGAGTTCCTTGGCACTATTAATTCGACAGAACTTACAATTTTCCAACTTACAAAAACCAATGACAAAGTCAATTTAGTCATCACAAGCATAAATTATCTGAGGCAAAATAAAAGAAAATTATAGTATTAGATGATATTAGTAGCGATTTACCTCTTTAGCACCAGGAATTTCATATATGGATTTAGGACTGTCATCTGTGATATAAGCCGCATAAGCAGAGTCAAATACAATAATTGATCCATTATCACGGGCAAACCGAACGAGTTGCTCTAATTGCTCTCTTGTTGCCGCATGACCAGTAGGATTATTCGGAGAACAAAAGAATATCACATCTGTTCTCGGCGTGCTGGTTAGATCAGGAAAAAAGTCATTCTCTGGGCCACATGGCAGGTATTCAATGTTCTGGTATTTCCTTGTTTCATGTTCGAGGTCACCAGCCTGACCAATGATAACACTTGAGTCTATATATGCCTGTTGCAGAAGACAACATTCAGCTTGTTTAGGAAATACCAAGAAGTGTATGACTCGATCAGTCTGTTCTGTTATACGAAAATTGTTCTTCTTAAAAGCCATTTGAAAGCATTGGACCAGAACAACCTGAGCAATCAATAGGTTTGTGTTCCAAGACGAAACATGCTGGAAAAAAATAGAGAAGCCATGGGTGATGAATTTCAAGATCTTTCACTCAGCAGGCCAATCAAAATGTGTGTTGTAATATAAAGATCAGGTTTCCATAGAAACTTTAAGAAAGCACACCGGAAAAGATGGATCCTGGACAGCTACAGTTACTTTGGAACCTAGAAGCAGCTGCAGAAATCATAGGCAGCATTTTATGCTCCAAGATAGTGAGAAAGATGATTGATTATAAACAAAATTACAGGAAAATAGCAGTTTCAGAGTTTATATTGTACCTGAAGGCGTGAAATGTCGCACTGAGAACCATCAGAAATAAAAATTTCTGTGTGTCTTATGTCCATATCTTTGTAAACTTCATTTGCTATAGCCTTCCTCAATGCCTGCATATTTTGTGAACAAAATTTAAGCATGAGTGAGATACTCCTCCTGTTCCAGCAAAATTGATATGTTTCTGTTTGACTCAAATTTTCATGATGAAGGATTTATTAAAAAATCTTTAAAATGTACTATTATTTAAAAGAGGAAACTAGAAACATCAAATTATCATACAACATAAAATATTTGACTTTTTACGCTAAAATGTTGAAAGAAATAAATAATAAATTAAATATTAAAAAACAAATGCATCAGTTTTACTGGAACGGAAGGAGTAACTGGTTAGTAAAGTATCACCAATACTGTAGTAAAATTCCAAAGAGCTAATGGACCTATAGAAGGGACATAAACAGTTCACTCTAAACTAGTTTTGCTAACAATAATGGGCATAGTTTCTATATCCAGCAGATAAGCAACTAAATGTAGAAACCAATATGTGCATTGCTCAACTATAAATAACAGAAAAATGTTGATTGATTCTCTGACAGTCCTGGAAATGGTAGGCAGTAGCAGCCATGTGCAAAATGCAACAAGTGAAACTAATAGGACAATAGGTCCAGAAGCTGACCTCAAACCATAATTGTGTGATTATTCATTTTAACAGAAGCAACCAATAAAATGATGTTAAAGCAGAATAAAAACCCAACAATAAGATGGTAATAAGTTTCTCTAAACTAGAATAACTGGAAAAGATAATCAAACACCAAATACCTGATCCCCTTGCTCGGCTCCGTATCCTCTATAGCCTTCTGGTGTTGAGAGGGCATGTGCACACTACAATACCAACATATATGTCAAGTAACTAAAAACAGATATCATTAAATATATGTTAACCTCTGCTTTACATGGACATGTGCAAGCTGACATGGTTACAAATCCAATAGTCTAACTTGAGCCAGTGAGAAAGTTAGGACACTTGGGGGCAAGGGTGCAGGGACGCAGCATGCATATGGAACAAGAATACATACTTAACGAAAGAGATTAGAGGAAGAAATTCATGTATTTCTCACCAAATACTTTAATGATTAACTGCATAAGTTCCACATTGGATTTTTATTTGGTGTGATGAACTTTGAAACATGAGCTAAATAGATGAATAGTTTGGCATACATCATCATCATCAAACAACACCTTAATCCCAACTATTTTGGGGTCATTGACATGAAGTTTATAGTGTCAATTAATCCTCAACAGTTTGGTATGCAAAGTTCCAAAAAAAAATCATCTAAATTACAGGAGAAGTCTATAAACTCAATAATAGCTTAACTATCTATGAAAATTGTTTCCCAAGAAAGCTTTGTCCCAGGATAACAGAATTTTTGTTTCATTTTAATTTTCAAGTATTGTTATATGCAACATTTTCTGTTAGAATAGCGAAATTGATAACGAAAAACACTTGAAACCAAAAGAAGGACAACAGTATCCTAAACAAGAAAATAGAGTTAAAGTTCATTAAAGTTACATTAGCCATGCTTGTTGTGATGTGCTCTGGTATTGGTTCTGTAGTATCACCAATTCCAAGGGTGATCAATTTTGCACCAGGGTACTTGTGAAGGTGCTGAAGCTGACGTTTCGAGATCTGTTCAAAGTTCAAACGCTGTTAAATCATCTGAAGATGTAACCTAAAATGCTCCATCCTGCAGCTTGTCCAGATAACCTAAAAGAGTATTGATATGTGGAAGGTAGAAATCTGAAGTAGTCGAGAAACATAATCAAGAAAGCTCCAAACTAAGATTTTTGAAAGTATTGTGCTTCAGAAATCAGTTTGTCAATAAAACTGTATTCAATGAGGAAACCTTAAACGATAAAAGTATATCGATGGTGAATACATTTGTAAAAAAACAAAACAATTGACAAGAAAAAACAATCCAGCAGTAAGCAACAAAGGATATAACGTGATCTCCAGAAGATGAAACATGGGAGACAAAAGACTGAACCTCAGGAAACAAATAACCATCTTGAAGCTTTTCCAAGTTTGCATTGCGTGGAACCTTCGTATGGCCCCCTTTTTTCATAAAAGAAATGAGTTAGCTCATGAGACATCAGTAACTAATCACTTAGATTAAGAAAATAACAATCAAATGAGACGATGAAATTATACACATAATGAAGAATCTTACCTTTTAGCTCTTTCTGGGCTGTCCAACTGAATAAGATTCAAACCATGAATGCAAAGCCAGTTAATAACATAAAATACACAAACTTATGATGTGAAGTTGTGAAGATTTTTACGTGTGTATACCTTGCATGGACAACCTTTGGCTGCAAGGAAACTCTGCCGGGCATGTGAAAACAAGCAGCCAACTTAAACATTTGGAGTTTTGATACTTTGCACAAAGACAAACAAGATGGTCCTTGCTTTGAAGTGAGATGCGTAACAGTGAGAATGGTTTGTATCCATTGTCACATATATATAGACTTGCAGCATATTCCATCATCCTAAAATTATCCATTGCAATCTATGTTGTCCTTAACCAGATCTTTTTTTCAATTATAGAAGTGATGACTATTTCCGAAGTTGGGCATGGGAAACAGACATGTGCAAAATTGATTGTCCACACCATTAAAACCTTCTGTCCTATAGTAGCTGTTCACCCAATTTGTTCTCTTTGCTCACCATTTAGTAATTCTCTTGACTTCTGCAGAGAATTAAAAAAAAAGAAGGGTGAAGAAATTTAGTTCACCGACTATGCATTTCCAAGGTTAAAAAAAAAGTTACTTTGCCTCTTTTAAGCATGAAAGGAATGTTAGTGGCCACTTGTACATAAAACGTACAAAGAGCAATGAAATTTGCACTATCTTGTGCAATAACCATATTCACCCAATGCAGGCTTATGTACTTTAGTTACTTCTTTAAGCAAAAAAGAAAACGTCTATAATTGTCAAAATTCAGCATTTATGATTGTCACTGTCAACATAAAGTAAACCCAGCATTTAAACTCATCAAATGTTTGGCCTCACATGTTTTCATGCTTAACAGCCAGATTATTCACAGTAAGCAAGCAGTAACAAACTCGATTCAAGATGATCTTCTATTGGAATATAGAGTTTACGTAGAACACTAAAAGTTCTTGTAGCCCAAGAAATATCAAACAGGGAAACTACATGAGAAAATCACTTCTAAATGAAATACACATGTTAAGGCTCCCTGCAATTGCATAATTAGTTATCAACAAACTCTCCAATCAACAACCAAGGATTATCTTAATGTTTTAATTTTAAGTTTTATGGCTGTTAAGCGAAGGCTGAACCCCCGAGTCCACTTTGGATTTGCTCATATGTACTTAAAAGCGCCCTAACTAGTCAGAATCTCTAACAATTTCATGTGGTGAGCTTCAACTATAGTTTCTCCTAAGAAAGATCAAACCGATTATTTAATGCATGCAACAAATTAATAAATGTTGACCAAGAAAAATGCCAAATTCTATACGTATTGAAACCATACATACAAAAATATAGTTCAGGAAGAATACCTATTTTTTAAATATATACTCCCTCCGTCCCAAAAAGAATGCTCCATTTCGTTTTGAGCATTTAATCTATGATTTTTTTTCTTCAACCTTTTCTTATTGAAAATAGGAAAATGAATATGTAAATGATAAATAAGTGTTTGTAGTTTGTAAATATATTTATTATAATTTTTTTAGACAAACTTTTCATAGCAATAATTTAGATCAAACACAACTTAAAAAGTCAAACGGAACATTCTTTTTTGGATGAAGGGAGCAGTATATAATAATTTACTGATTATTAGGTAGCTATAGCATCAGCTTCGAAATTGCATTGGCATTTAACAAACAACAAGAATAAAAAAAAAACACAATACTGAAATGAGAAGCAGCTTGACCTGGAGACTTATTGTTTGTTTAAATCAGTGGCATCTTAATCTAATCGGATGTTCCACTACAGTTTCTTCCAAGAAATTTCATTTTATTTCAAACATGATACGTACACTCCCAGGAAAGAGCAAACCAACTGTTCCTTGCATGAAGCAAGAGAAAAGCTGAATGAGACTGGTATGAGTCCACCCTTACTATTTCTGACATAATATCTGATCAACCTTGACCACTAAATATTACTAGTACTCTATTATGAAAATATGTAGTGTATTACAACTATAATTAGACATTCTGCATGATGAGTTAAATCATTAACACCTAAAGTAGTAAGTAACAACCGCTTTCTGTTGTGTGCGGTAATCATTAAGCCGATAAATTGGTGCACTTATGTGATATCAAGCTGAATTACTTACTCTCAACATCAAGAAGCAAATTGGAAATTGGAAAATAAGGAAGAAGTCAATCAACAACCCAAAGGAGACACGGACATAAAGAAGTACTATAATGCATTGAACTTGTGGAAAACACTTTCACCAATGGAATGAACACAAAGACATTACGGAAAGCCTGTATGGTCAAAACCAGGGATGGAACCAAACAAAAAGAAAGCTCAGTTAAGCAGAAACAAACAAGCAATTGTAATGGTCAAAGCAGATGACTAGATGCTAAGTTACTGTTACGTACGAGACTACAGAAAGAAAGACCCCTAACCTAACATGGAAACTTGAAAAGTATGAAAATAGGACAAATTACAGGAGGCTAGTGGACATTAATCTGTGGAGAAAAAAAAGGCTTGCGAATCGAACCGCATTTCGATGATCTTTTTCGCTTTCAATCGACTTTTCTTTCCTGGTCCCGTACAAACATCAGATTTGACAAATTGCTCGTGCAAAGGAAGATGATCGGAAAAAGGATAAGTAATTTTAAGCACGAAAGAGGCACTGTTAATGGCGGCGATGGATTTGCATTTCCTGGTATTTGCTTGGCATCTTCATCTCGAGTCCATAGCAGTGCTTTGAAAGAAAAAAAAATTGAGAACGATGAAATGATGATTGTTTTGAGTTCTGCAAATTTCACCGCCAACCTTCCGGAGGGGTGTTTTCTTTTCAAAAATTTTGATAAGTTTGAGGATCAGTTTCTAAATTATAAAATATTTGATGACCATTTTTTTGTTTTTTTATTATTTAAGGACTATATTGTAAATAATACTTCGATGTGTTCCACATGTTGAGTAAAACTGATAAGTTTTCATTTTTAAGTTGTCACAATAAAATTGATACATTTCTTAAAAATGAGTCATTTATCATGAATTTTACTTTATTATCCTTCATTTTCATTCTTATTAAAATAGTTATTTTTACTTTATATGACTACTTTAATTTGTTATCTTTTTGTCAACAACATTTCTTAATATTCGTGTCAAATCAGATGTATCATATTTGTTGGGACTGAGAAAATATTTTTGTCAATGAAACTCCGATAGATATCTACGACTTGTTCCACCGTAAGTGGATTACAAAACTAACCTAGTATATGGTGGAGCGTGGAGCAATCTTATCTGTAAGTGTAGATGGTGTATTGTGTAGCTTCAAGTGTAGATGGTGTATTGTGTAGCTTCAAACCGAGAAAATACAAGAAATCACATACTTTAAATAGGTAGGGATGTTAATGTATTTAAGCTATTTTGGCTTAAATACACATCACTATCCTGAATTATGACAAAATGAGTAAATAAAGACCTGAACAAAAAACGTTACAGATAAGGGTCTGGACTATAAAAAATGATACAGAGAAGGACCTGAACTTCAAAAAAATAGTGCAAATAAGGATCTAAATGGGACCCTTATCTGTTTGAAATCACTATAGTTCAGACTCTTATCTACAACATTTTTTGTTCAGATCTTTATTTATCCACTTTGTCATAATTTAAGGTAGTTATGTATATTTAAGTCATTTCTTTTCCATTCCCTACTTTAAATATTTAATGATGTTAACTAATCTATTAAGTTTTTAATGGAATAAGAAACACCGTTAAATATTTATAATAACGAATATAAAGAAAACATGTGAATTAAGTACAAGTAATCGTGGTCACACACAACAAAAGGTTGAGCTTACTATGGATTACTTTCAACAAGTTTCTAATTGTATATAGGTTTGATTAGTGGTTGGTGAGACATTACATCTTTCGATTAACATCTTTCGATTAACATCTTTCGATTAACATCTTTCACTAGACTAAAGTGAATCGGTGGTCTCATAATTTTAATTTTCATTCTATTAGAATTTTATTTTAAGTTTTCGTCATTTTTAAGTCCCACTTTAAAACTTAAGTTGTATTCATTGTCCTTCCGTCCATTTTCTCTGTTAAAGTTAACGGATAATTGGAGAAAATGCTAACTTTAATAGCCACCCCGAAACAATCTTAAACTTAACAATTTCACCCTATTTTTTTCAAACTTCACCATAGCATACCACTATTTCATCAATCACTCGACTGCCACCGAACCACCGTCACCGGACCTTCATCGGACCACCACCGGACCACCGTCGATCGACAGATAACCACCATTGGCAGAAAACGCAGGTCACCGGAAAATGTCGATCGCCGGAAAATCGTCATTCGCCTGAAAAACGCCGGTTGCCGGAAAAAAGCAAGCCACTGGAAAATCATTGGGTCACCGAAAAATGTCAGATCGCCGGAAAAACGTAGGTCATCGAAAAATGTAGAGAAACAAGCATGGTTTACAACCATGCCACTGTAGAGAAACAAGCCACTTTGGAATGTGGAGATGCGATACTTTTATTGCAGACTTTTAGGGAGAGACTTGAGAAGGACCCTAATTTTTTTTTTTGAGATATTGGTTGATGAGGAAAGCCGAATTAGCAGTTTTCTTTGGTGTGATGAGGTGATGAGGTGTGATTATGCAGTTTTTGGTGATGTGGTAGTTTTCGACACTACTTTTCGCACCAATAAGTACAGCATGTTCTGTGCTCCTTTCATTGGTATAGATAACCATAAATAGAATCTGGTATTTGTCATTGCATTTTTAGTTGGGCAGAAGAAAGAAGATTTTGTTTGGTGTTCCCAGTGTTTTTTACGTGCCATGAATGAGAAGATGCCTCAAACTGTCATGACAGATCAAGATTTGTCAATTGCGCATGTTGTTGATAATGTGTTCTTGGGAGTGCAGCATTGGTTGTGTCTTTGCCATATTTGCGAAAATGCGAAAAAGAATTTAAAATGATTAATGCACGTAGATGGTTTTTCCAAGATGTTTTACAGATGTCTGTACTATTCTGTGACACCAGAGGATTTTGAGTTTCAGTGGCAAAATATGATTTCCTCATTTGGTCAGGGAAGTAATACCTGGTTGAATAATTTGTACAGTTTGAGGAACAAGTGGTCACCAGCTTTATGCAGACATATCTTTTCTGCAGGTATCAATTTTTGTGCCTTACACTTTACAGTTACGTGCTTGACAGTTTGGTTTCTTTCAGTAGACAGTTTGTAACTTGTATTACTGTTTTGTTATTTTTTTCCCAGGCATCAGATCATCTCAGCGAAGTGAAAGCACAAATAGCGTTCTAACTTCATTTGCTAATAGTCAAATGGGTATTTGTGTTGTGTTTATATGTGTTGAGAA
>JBBYHH010030949.1:0-16403 GCA_038382905.1 Daphne laureola
CAAAGGATTCATACTTGTATCTCATACATAGTCAACTGATCTCATCAGTAGATGAAGTACTAGTAACATATCTCTTGGCTAGAGTGCTCATTTGACCTTCATACACTTTTATGCATGAATCCAAATAGCCATATTTACCCTTCTTCTATTTCTAGAAAATGGGTTAAGTTAACTTTCCCAATGAACATGAGACACATCTCTCATAAGATCCGAGATCAAATGAGTCCTATCTTCCATCCTCATGGATTTCATAAATGTGTTTCTGATTTAATCAATGCAAGAAATAATGTTAGAGATAGGACATAGGATTCATTATGATCTTCCCGGCTGATTTTGTTATAGATTGGATATTTCAGTACTCATAACAAATCCAGTAGGTAAAGCGATCATTCCTACCATGTAGGTTCACTTTAACTTTCCATCATTTTACTTCTCCTGAGATCCAACACATTCTACAAATGGCTGGTCTCCATCTAGTATTAAATACCCGAGATGTGGAAGTATAATGTTAACTTATATAAAAAAGTATTGAAGTGGAAGACCTTCTTCCGTTCAATGTATCGATCCCATCGAGTAATGTTTTGCTAGCAATTTTAATATGACCTTAATGTTTTATGCTTTTCTCATTTAGGTTTGTTTCTAAAACACCCCATAGGAGAGCTCGATTGACTCTTGGATTACTGAGTGAAGTTATAGTGCAACACTTCACTATGGTGAAACCTACTCACTTAACTTCCACTCAATCGGTCGCAAAACTACCCATCATGTTGGTGTAACAGTCAAGTCTGATCCATCACTAAGTGGTAGCCTTTAACAAGATTAAAGCATGGCACATCGCTATCGCGAAACCTACCATGCAATGATTGAGTGTTTGGCATGCCTCGTGATGGAACACCAGAGTCTATGTAGCATTAAACATTTGAGCGTCATACTCAATGCATCTCATGCATCACTCTCCACTCTAGGAGATATACCCACAAGCCTTTCCGGGATTACAACTTTTAAGACATTCATATTTTCTCGTTCAGTATATATTCTATCTTTCATGAAGGATCAATCGCATATGATACAAATTCCTACAACAAATGAACATTTAGGATAAGAATCATGATATTTTAAACTAAACCACTTAATGAACATGAATACTTTCATTAAACAACTCCCACTATTTTCTTCAAGATAATAGCCCTCACTATTACCGTGGAATACCAAAACTCATAGGTGTTCTGGCAGGCCAAGATCTGTAAGCTCCCCGTTCAACTCAAACCTGCTATGGCTAGTGTTTGAATAACAGTAACTTTAGTTAGGCCAACTTGCCAATTACATCGTGTGCAACTCTTGGATCATTGAGTGAAGTTACAGTGTAACACCTCGTTATGGAGAAACCTACCTACTTAACTCTCACTCAATCAGTCCCCAATCTACCAACTGTGTTGGTTGAATGGTCAAACCCGACCCATCACTGAGTACTTACCTTCAACAAGAATAAAGTATGGCACCTCTCTATGGCGAAACCTACCACATGATGATCTAGTGATAGACGTGTCCCGTGATGGAAGACCATAAGCTTGATATTAAGTTGAGGGATTTGTAGATTTATATCTCACCATTTTTAGTTTCTTCGGTTTATTAACAAGCATCTCGCATACATACATTCAATCAACCTAACATGCTTACTACCACGCAAAATAGATCGTACCATGGTTATAGCCCAAGTTAAAGTATCTCGAGCCTTGAGATACTCTAAAGACCCAGAAAGAAAAAGACTACCCTAAGTCTCTTCCTTCCTAGCGTCCACTGGTCCAAGTCGTCCTTCCTTCATCTTATTGAGCTTTCCTCCTTGCTTCACCTTGCCTCCGGTGATTACAATCAATTACAGCTTTAATTAAGAAGCCTCGAGTTACATTTGAGAGGAGTATGTGAGAAGAGAATGTACAATGAGAAATTGAGAGAAAGCACAACGTGCAGGTCATATTTATCAAAAGACAACATTGAACTAGGTCTACAACCATGTACCATGCATCAAACATGCAACTTGAAATGCTAAAATCCCATTTTAACAAACTTTGGTTCATTTTAATGCCTTGAGAACAATTTGGGTTCAATTTGAGCAAAAAATGAAAACTTTTAGGATCTTTCTTAGATATTCAGAATCTATCTCTCACAGAATTGCACAAAACAGTAACACAGGGACCATTTCACACATCAGCAAAAAGTTCCAGGACTCTTTTCTACATTACAGCATCAATCTCTGGGTCAAACTGTTCAAAAAAAAAATCTGGTGAACAATTTGTACTTTAGCAAAAACTTTCAGGACTTTTTGTAGTTTACAAACTAATCCCCAGGCAAATCTGTCAAAAATAGAAGTTCTGGGACCAAATTGTACAACTTCATAAAGTTTTACGACTATTCAAAGATTTCAGAATTAGTCCCTGATGAATTTGTTCAAAAACAAAAGCAATTTCATCACAAACACTGCCGCCGTCCGAAACTCGCCAGAGCGCGTTGGAGGATGAAATCAGAGCCGAGCTCAAAGGTTCTCCTTCGTGCTCTTACCAAATTCGCAATGGTTGTTATAGTGCACAACTCACCTCGGTTGCCATCACGTAGCGCCGGCCTGAGGCCGCGCCGTGCAGCAGCGGCCTTGCCACCACTGCTGATCGCTTCTCCGATCGGTTCTCCCATCGTTGTCGGTTGTAAAACCCAGCAGCATGTGTTCTTCGAGTTGTTATTATTCATCGAAGAACAGTGAACAAATTTTGCAAAAAAATGATAAACCCAAAAATTCATTAAATAAAATTAATCCGAAATTAGTAAAATTAATTTCATATTAAACATAAACGATTTAATTCTCAACAGCAAGCTCTAATACCACTATTGAGGTTTTCGGGTATCAATAAAAAAGCATCAAAAGCTTAAATCGAATCCCCATCAGGATCAGCTGTTGAAACAATTAAACCAGGTGTTCAGAAATATACCTCACATGATTTTGATATGTGTGACACTGACGAGAAAATACCCATCCTCTACGGTATCCACGATGAGCAACCAGAGAATTCATGATCTCCCTCTTGTTGTGCTAGCAGCAATTCCCTTGGAGATCAGATCCCAGAACTAGGAGGAGCAATTTTCACAGTTGTCTACTGCACTGACTTCTTCTCAAGTCATATATATATTGGCACAGGACAGAGGCGCCTCTATCCTTATTATTGGGCTAATTGCGCCCTTAGTCTTTTGTCTCTATTGCTCACAACACTTAAGTGTCCAACTTTCACAAAGTTGACACTTAAGTAACTAAACTTCTGTTATTAGCTAAATAACTCTCAAGTCCACTCATATGGGTGCGACCCTATAGGTTCCCATCACGTTGGCAGTAATTATGAATTCTCATCCATAATTACAGATAGTGAGCGGTATCTAGCAATATCACTACCACCCAAGTAATGTGGAAGGCAACGTCATGACAGAACCTCACCCAACGGTATGATGATACGATGTACATTATATGTCCCTTCATTCAGACACTCAGATTTACACGAGGCATGGATCTTGTGCATCCTCGTTACAATTCAATCTTGCACATGAGAATACTCTCCCGTGGTGAGGGAGTGAAGAATTCCATCTTGGTTCATGACAGTCATACTCCATGATGTTGTGATACACCCGAAACTAGCACACTCCCTCGGTTAAGAAAAAGATAGTGTATAGAATCAAAACATGCAACTCACATGAGCACATCTTCATAACCTCAGGTCGAAGGACTACGGGTACTATGATCCATGAGAGACACATGATGTTCACACCACGATCCCATAATGCTCTCAGAACGGTCGCTTCAATACATAGTTCCTCTCCTTTGTATTCATAAGTAAGCCTTCACAATACCTATGTGAATCTTTCCTTATGCTAGTCTCGATGGTGTTATAGCAACCTTTGTTCACTAGCACACATTGACTAGGGACATTTAGGAATATCGATATATTCTAGGGTTAATATATTGTCTTATTTAATTAACGCACAAATCTAAACTAACACAATAATCAAGCTATGTAAATAACATGATTAATGTCCAAAAACCACATCATCACGAATTGGATTCTGGGCATTACTCCTACAGATTATAAGTAAAGATGTGGTATTTGAAGAAGAGAGAAAATGGAATTGGAAAATTGGTAGAGTTGAGCAGAATCAGAATTCATCCATATACCTTGTTTGTGAACATGACAACAGTGATCAGACAGATGCTCATCAATTGAATAATTCACCTACACAGATCAATAGAGAGAAAGCTCCTTCCACAATCAGGGAGGGAAGGAGAAGAAAAATAAAGCCTCCATCATGCATGCAAGATTTTGAGTCTGGAGAAAATATGTCTGAAGAAGAAGAAGATACAAATGAGGTAATGATGGTGTCATTTTCTTCTACAAACCCCATTTACTTTGAAAAGGTAGTAAAAGTGGGACATTGAAGGGAGGCAATGGATAATGAAATCCATTCTATATAAAAGAATGGTACTTGGTCCTTAGTTAAACTTCCTGCAGGAGCTAAGAAGATAGGGGTGAAATGGGTTTATAAAACCAAACTGAATGGGCATGGAAAAATTGACAAGTATAAAGCACGTTTGGTGATAAATGGGTATAAAGAGCAACTGGGGATTGACTATACAGAAGTCTTTACACCAGTTGCAACACTATATATTGTAAGACTGATCATTGCACCTGCTACAAAGAAAGTCTGGGTGATCTCTCAGTTAGATGTTAAGTCAACATTCTTACATGGAGAACTCAATGAAGCAGTATATGTTGAACAACTGAAAGGTTATGTAAAGAAGGGAAGATAGCACTTTGTGTACAAGCTTCATAAAGCTTTATACGGTTTAAAACAAGCACCAAGGGCTTAGTATAACAAAATTGAGACATACTTCATTACAGAAGGCTTCAATCACTATTACAGTGAGCAGACTATATTCACAAAGAGGGAGGAAGAAGGTAAGATTCTCATAGTAAGCTTTTATGTTGATGATCTGATTTTTAAAAGCAATGATGAGTTGATGAACAAAAAATTTAAAATTTCTATGATGAAGGAGTTTGAAATGACTGACCTTGGGAGTTCACATTATTTTCTTGGAATTGAGGTGTTGCAAACAGAACAAGGTATTGCTATATGTCAGACAAACTATGGAGAGGAAGTCTTGCGCAGATTTGAAATGGCAGAGGCAAATTTTGTCAAACATCCAATGGTACCTGGTGTTGTTGTTGATACAAATTTAGAAGGTGTGGCAGTGGATGAAGGTTACTACAAGAATCTAATTGGAAGCTTGATGTATCTGACAGCAATAAGGCCAGATCTTATGTTTGTAGTATGTCTATTGAGCAGATTCATGAAAAGGCCAACACAAGTGCACTTACATTTGGTCAAGCGTGGGTTGAGGTATCTTAAGGGGACAATGGCCTATGGGATTGATTATAAGAAGGAAGAAGAAGGCTTGATTCTCTGCACTGACAATGATTACACAGGGACCTAAGTGACAGAAAATCTACAAGTGGGTATGTTTTTATGATGAGCTCAGGTGTAGTTTCATGGAGCTCTAAAAAGTAACCGATAGTGACATTATCAACCACAAAATTCGAGTTTGTGGCTGCTACATCATGTGCTTGTCAAGCCATCTGGGTTAAGAGGACATTGGAGGAACTTGGATCACCCATCTTACAGACTATGAAGATCAACTGTGACAATTCTTCTACTATCAAACTATCTAAGAACCCAGTGATGCATGACCGTAGTAAACATATTGATGTAAGGTTTCATTTCTTGAGAAACCTTACAAGGGATTTGGTGATTGTCTTGGAATACTACAACAGCAACAATCAAGTAGCAGATCTCATGAAAAAGACATTGAAGCTGGATGCATTTCTAAAGCTCAAAGAAAAGCTTGGAGTTGGATTTGTTTATGGAGTAAACTAGCTCCAGCAGCAAGTTTAAGGGAAGGAATGTAGGTTTAATTAGTATTGTTAATCAGTACATGTGTGCTAGTGTACACCTTGCTAATTATCTCATCGTAGTTATATGAGTAGTTCAAGTTAAGTAAGTTTCTTATTCCTCAATTTATTGTTGTTTACTCAAACTCTAGATGTAATAGCTATTTAAGTCTACTGCATAGCTTAATAAAGTTTAGTTGGGTCAATATTCTCTTGTTGTTTACCTAACATGATGAACTGTTGCTTTTCTAATTTGATGGTTTTAACGCTAGTTTATTTCCTACCTTGACTCTAGCCACATTACAACCTAGAAAAGACCTAATGATTCATGTGTGTTTGTAATCTAAGTGGTGGAGAAGTAGAAGATATACAAGCATATGGTAGAGCAATTATTTGGATTGAATTTGAGTGAAAAATTACCCTTAAAACACATGAGAGTGAGTGATTATCCTTGTGAGATGCAAGTTTGGTTACTCCATTTTTAAGGTAGTTTGCTTGCTAATTTTGTTTTATGCATATTGCTCATATTAAAACAAAATGTTGGAAACAAAGAAAAAGGAGAGTGAATAGGAAGAGATAAAGTGTTGCTGGAAAAAAAAGAGAGAAAGAAACAACAGTTGGAAAAGGGTGGAAAAAATCTATTTATGGTTGTTATGTATGTTGCTGATTTTTTCTTAGGACGTTCTACTTATGAGATAGTCTATATTTACTGAAAGTTGTGTTCATAAGGTGTTTTGAGAAGAAGTTTCAACGTATGATGTTGAAAACTTATTGATTGATGAACTGTTGCTTTGCTTGTTCGATGTTTTAACGCTAGTTCCAAATATTTCATACCTCAACCCTAGCCACATTACAACCCAGAAAAGACCTTATGATTCATATGTGTTTGTACTAAGTGGTGGAGAAGGAGAAGATATGCAAGCATCTGGTAGATCATTTCTTTAGATTGAATTTGAGTGATAAATTAGACTTGAAACACATGAGAGTGAGTGATTATCCTTATGAGATGAACGTTTAGTTACTCCATTTTTAAAGTACTTTACATGCTAATTGATTTTGATGCATATTGATTCCGTTCATAATGATTAGAAAGTGAGTTAAGTTTTACTTGAGGATGAGCACAAGCTAAGTGTGGGGGAATTTGATAAAATTATATTTGTTAAATTTATTTTTCTCATATTTTTGCTATTTTAATGAGTTTTGAGCTTCTAAAACCCATTTTGAGTTTTTTTAATTATCTTAGAGCTTATTTGGAGATAATTGATTAAGAAAGAAATTTAATTGGTAATTTTATAAATATTCATGATTGTGTTTATTTTCTTTATAACTTGAGTTAGAGAGATCATAATTGGATAATTCAAAATGCATTGGAAAGATGACATCAGGTGCTAAATTTCATATGAAGAACACAAATACCAGTTAAAACAAAGAAAGGGTCGAATAGGCTTCCAAGTCATGGCACCCTAGTGTTGATGAGATGAAACAATGTAAATTAAATGTTGGGTACTTAAATTTCATGTTGAAGCAAGTTGAAGAACTGGAACAGTGTAAATCCGGATGCTCTGTTTATAGCCCATTCAAATCAAATTTAGATTTGTTCAAGTCTAAATGTTTTTGTTAATGGACTCCTCTTGCAATCAGAACACTAGTATTTCCTTGGCATAACAAGACCTCCATTTTTCAGAAGAATTGAATAGGTTGTAGCAAGTGAACGTATTTCGATTATTTCTTTGCATCAGTTCGATTAATTAGTCGGCAAGAGTAGTTTTTTTTCCAGTACTATTCATATGCTAATTTGTGTTGAGAAGCATCATTGGTTGTGCTAGAGACACTTAGACTTAAAAAAACCCTAGTGCTCCCGAATTCGAGAGCTGCTACTTGCTTCGCCCTGACGTAACCGTGGTGCAATATTTCAATGTCCTCTGTTTGATTGCTTTGTCGCCTCATTTGCTCGCTCCGCTCGCCCAGCCTTTATCATCGCCTGCTCTCTCATCCCACCGTCTTGTGCTATCGGTGCTTTCTAAATCAACTTGTGCCCTTTGTTCACTTCAACTGCTGTGATGTCATCTTGGGCTTCTACCATGGCTGCTCCCGATGCCGTTTTGGCTGGGCTGGCCCTCTCGACTGACGAAGATGCGGTGGTTCTGGCTGCTCCAACAGCGCTGCTTCATTGCACTCGTGTGGTTGTCACGGGCAGGATACTTTCAAGCTGATTTGGTCGAGAAGACTTTTCAGAATGGATGGTCGGATATTAAATACACTTTGCTTCATCGGCTCTCCGGTCTAACGTGTTTCTTTTTCAGTTTGACTCCATGGAGCAAGTCTCGCGAATCATGCTGAAGGGGCCATGGTCCTTTAATAGCAGACTGGTGGTTATGTCTGTTTTGAAAAGAGGTGATTACTCTTGCTTCATTGGAATTTAATATGGTTTATTTCTGGATACATGTTGTTAATGCTCCATACGACTGGTTTATTGCTGCAATGGCTTCATCAATTACTTCTATGATTGGCCCAGTCAAGGGAATTGATGTGGAGGGTCAGTCCCTTCGGATGCGGGTCTCAATTGATGTTACTAAACCGCTATGTTGGGTTCTCAAGGTAGTTGTTGATGGGGTGGTTAAGCCTTTCCTGCTACAGTATGAAAGGTTAACTAATTTTTGTTTTCGTTGTGGTCGGTGCACCCATGTGGAAAAGGGAGTGCATGGTTGCCCTCGATGGTCTGGTGGAGGGTAATCAGTTTGGGGAGTGGTTGCGATTCTCAGGTTTTCCTAGGACCATTTCATGGGATTTTTAGTCAGGGAACCGACAACCGGTACCTCCAGTTCTCGATACCCAGGCTTCCCTAGATGTCCAGCCGACTCCACCGCAGGCTCCTCTGGCTGGCCACGTAGTGGGGTGGTGGCCCCAGCATCAGAGGGGACTGATGACCCACCGCTCACCCCAAATCTCACGCAGGATGATACATTGACACTCGGCTCGGCAAACCAGATGGCTCTTTATGAGGTCACTGTGGGTCAGACTTCATCGTTGGTCTCATGTTTCAAAGCCCTTCCATACCCAGGACAGGGGAGGGGACGCACTACTGGTTTGGGGGTTGGACAGGGACATGGCAAGAAACCACACATATCAGCGGATGTGGTAGAGGCTATCGGTCAGAGTTTGGCGGGGTAAGGGGACTTGCTACCTGACCTGGAGCAGTGAGGCCCAAGAGTAGATGGGGAGCCAGCTTCAAACCAACCTCATCCACATCACTTGGCGTATTTAGGTTTTTTTATGCTCTTTTCTCCTATTGTCCATTGTCTTTTTGTTAGTCTGGCTTGGCACTTGAAATTTTTGGTTGGTATGTTTTCTCTGGGTGGGTGGATCTTTTTTTTTGCACATCGTCATGGTGATGCAACACTTAACATATGCTGCTCTTAAGCCTTGTATTATTTTTGGGTTTTCCTAGAACCATTTCATGGATCTTCTTGTCAGCATCGCGAATCTCTATAACCTTGCCATGACAACATATGCTACTCTCAAGCCTTTCAACTTTGTTAGAAGATTGATTCTTGCTCTAAAGACATGTTCCTTATAGTCTACAAGATGTCGGCTCATATGTTTAGGTAATTATTTCCATTGTAATTTTTTTGCTAGACGTTTTGGTTTTGTTTGTCTGACTTGTAGGAACTCTCCTTCTTTGGTTACGTACTCTCCTGCCTTGTGTTATTTTGCATGAAATAATATCAATCCGCTTTGCTAAAAAAAACAAGAGACACTGAGATTTAAGTTTGAGTTTGTGGTTTGCTGGATTGGGAAAGAATTAAGCAATAGGAAGGATTTTGGCTTGCTGGAAATTGACGCACACAAGGTGTTTGATATATTGTCCAAGAGAAACACTGAAGAGATCCACAGTCCGAATCTACATCAACTTGGTGGTCAAGCTAGAACAAGTGACTTTAAGAACTCTTCTTATAATAGGATTATGACTTCATGTATAAATAGAGCTAACGAGACCGTAAGCTATAACCCCTTAGCTTTCAGTTATTATTTTTTACTTGTGCTTTACTCTAAACATGTCTCAGTAATTTTATTAGTTTGGTCTATGATATATTTTTATCTCCAAACTTTTAGTTCTGAGAATTGATATTGAGCTATAATGTTCTTTAATTTCAAACATCTATTTCTTCTTAGCACTTAATTATTGAAATTGATTTTCCTATTCTCTCTTATTGAATTGGTTATGAAATTGTGATCATGCTTAAATTCTTTTTTTCGCTTGTGTGAGAGGACTTGACAGAAGCAAGTGGATTAATTTGAATTGCTTAAATTTTTTATTAATTCATATAGAAGAAATATGACAAGTTAAATCATACTAGCTTCTCTAGATGGTTGTTTGGAATAAACAATTCGATCATCATTCTTCATGCTAGTTCTAGATTGATTAGAAATTGCTTCTCACTATCTAATTACTTGGAACTAACATGAAGAACGATAATTGAATTGTTTATTTCAAGCAACCATCTAGATAACCTAGTCTGATTTAACTTACCATATTTCTTCTACATATATTAACAAGAATTTTAAGCAATTCCAATTAATCTATTTGCTTCTTTCAAGTCCTCTCACACAAGCGGATAAAAGAATTTAAACATGATCACAATTTCATAATCAATTCAACAAGCTGATAATAGGAAAATCAATTGCAATAATTAAGTGCTAAGAAGAAATAAATGTTTGAAATTAAAGAAAATTATAGCTCAATATCAATTCTCATAACCAAGAATTTGGAGATAGAAATCTTTCCTAGACCAAACTAAAAAAATTACTCAAAGATGTTTAGAGCAAAACACAAGTGAAAAATAATAATTGAAAGCTAAGGGGTGTCCTAAGCACTTGACCTAGTATCCATGCTTCTGATGACATTTGTAAAAGTCTCGAGTTTGAGCCTCCGATATATCTAACCCTCTACCCTATTTGTATCAAAAAAAGAAAGCTAAGGGGTTATAGCTTACGGTTTCATTGGCTCTATTTATAGAACACTACATGAAGTCTTAATCCTATTACAATAAGAATTCGTAAGCTCACTTATTGTAGCATGACTACCTAAGTTGATGTGGATTCGGACCGTTGTATCTCTTCACTGTTTCTCTTAGATAATTTATCAAACACTTTGCATGCATCAATTTTCAGCAAACCAAAATCCTTCCTACTTCCTAATTCTTTCCCAATCCAACAAACCACAGCCTCAAACTTAAGTCTACGTGTCTCTAGCTCAACCAATGATGCTCCTCAACACAAATCAGCATAGGAATAGTAGAGGAAGAAAAACTGCTCTTTGCTGACTAATTAATCGAATTGATGCGGAGAAATACTCAAACTACCGTCACTTCTTGCAGCCAATTCAATTCTTTTGAAAAATGGACGTCCTGTGATGCCAAGGAAATACTAGTATTCTGATTGTAAGAGGAGTCCATCAACAAAAACATTTAAACTCAAACAAATCCAAATTTGATTTGAATTGGCTATAAACAGAGCATCTTGATCCTCGGCTGCATTTTTATTCTCAGGCTTGTGGATATCTCGTTTCAGTCCTTCAACTTGCTTCAACATGAAATTTAAGTGCCGGACATTTAATTTACACTATTTCAGCTCATCAATAGCACTGTGCCATGACTTGGAATCCTATTTATAACCCTTTATTGTTCGAACTGGCTTTTGTGTTCTCCATATGAAATTTAGATCCGGATATCAGCTTTCAATTGCATTTTGAATCATCCAATTCCGATGTCTGTAGGTCAAGCTATAAATTTTCTACCAAGATATCTTCAATCTGTCAATAATCTGAAAATAAACACAATCATGAATATTTATAAAATTATCAATTAAATCCCTTTCTTAATCAGTTATCTTCAAATAATCTCTAAGATTTTAAATATACTCAAACTGGGTTTTAGAAGCTCGAAACTCATTAAATTAGCTAAAGTATGAGAAAAATAAATTTAACAAATATAAACTTATAAGTGGGCAACGATCACTCTTGGAAAAAGCATTGGTCACTCCCTGCTGGTCACTTCGTGTCACTTTCTAGCAGCCCTCCATATTTTCCTCTTTTTTTATTTAATCCCCGAGCTTCCACTTTTGGCACCCGATTTTGCCCCAAAACTTTTATTTTAGCTCTTTTCTACCTTCAGATGTTTTTTCCTGTAAAATAACTCTACCCCAAACTAAGTACTAGCAATTTAAAATTAAAAAACATGGTTTTAGGGGAAACAAGTATATGCAAATGTTTGCTATGACGTTTGCTAGTCCTGAGCAAACCTATATGTAGTTAGCCTATATGCAAAGAAAAAAGGAAAAGAACAACTTTCTACAGTTCCATAAATCGGAGGGATCCTTCGTAACAAACCAACTCTGCAATCCTATGACGTACGCAAATATTACTCCAATCTTGTAAATGGAAGTGGCAATCACTCTCTTAGTGTGTACTTTCTAAAAAACTGTTGTGTTTTGACGCTCATAATCTAGAGTTTGAAATCCGTACCATAGGCTTGAGCATTCATCTGTAGGTCCCTCACTAAAATCCCTAAGAGGAGTTAGATGTAATACTAGTGTCAATGATCTTACCAAGATTGTAATATGGTCTGGCTCCGTGAGGAAGGTAGTGTGTTGAAAGCTTTATGTGGTGGAGCTTTATTGAACCAATTGAGCACTTCAGGTTATGGGGACTAAAGATAATCCTATATTCTCTACCCATTTCCCTTGCATACTTGAAATTGTTCACTCTCCACTCACTCTTTTGCATTTGAAATTTTGACAATGGATTTTCAACATATACGCTCACGGACATCTTCTCATTATTTTTTGGTGTGGGGTCCTTTTAGTTTTTGACCCGCCGTACTCTTTTTTTGGAAGATCTTGATTGCAACCACAGTTTTTCCTGGTCCCTTTTTCACCTGGCCTTGAAGATTCCACTCTTCCCGCAAGATATTTTGGTTTTTGGCGTTTGCCGACCATTTTTTAAATTGAATCCTCCTTAATTAAGCTGAAATGGCCCACCCAAGCCCCATTTAAAAAACCATCTCCTAAACCCGTCGAGTTCATGATCAATAAGTCCTTAAGACCAAAAAGTTATAGAAATGGGTGGCTTACAATGTGGGTTATCAAGAAATTAGGCCTCTGGCTCAAAGGTGGTTGTCTAAGGAAAATAATGTATGGTTAGCTATTTGAGATGATGGCTAATAATTAGTTTCCACTGTCATCATGTATTACTCTAACAAATGTGAATTTACAATGGTAAAAAATACTCAAGTTCTAGATTTATGCGAATCTAGATGCGCTCATGATAGAAGTACATGTAAACAAACATGTAGAGATAGAAGTGTTTAGGTTGAAAAATCACATGGTTGTTTCTCTCATTGCTTAAATCAAAGTTAAATTTTCATAATTTAGAAGATTTGAAAATTGGCATGCTATAAAGGGTTCTGATTATTAACTAAAGTGTATACGAAAGTTGGCTTCCAGAAAATTGACAATAAAAGACTCAAAAGGTAAGAACATGCAACTATATGCAACTATACCACTAGGCTGAGTAACTTCATGGTAATCATTCCCTATATAGTTGAATGCCACATGAAAAGCATGTTCTTTCCCCAAACAATATCAGTCAAAATCATAGAGGGAAATGAACTGCAGTAAAGAGAATTGTGAGTCATACCTGGGGGCCGGGATGGCCCTAAAAAATCATCCAAGACGACGCTTCTAGTGTCTGAGCCAATAGCTAAGCGGTCAGAAACCGGGTTCTTCATTTCTCTAAAACCAACACTTAAACCCGACCAAATACTCCTAAAAAGTCCTAAATTATTTACCTACTACAGAAAATCAGAAATTATCATTACACACACAAACACATAGATATATATAAAAATATTATTATTATTATCAGGAAAGGGACTCCCAGATAAGGAATCCTCTCTGGATGTTTTTCTCCCAAAGACTACTTAGGTCATGGTTCGCTAGACCTAAAGAACAACAGGTAAAAGAACCAGAAACGAAAATCGCAAGGACCCGATCAAGGGAATGATAGCAAGGAGGAGAATTGGGAGAAAAACCATTACCATTAGATTGTCTCTCAACAAGCGCTACATTTTACGCCTTTAGCCTGGCGCCGGGTAACATCTGCTCACAGTGGAAGAAACAGATTCCTTCCATTTACCAAGCTAGAAAAAGGATGATTGTTTATAAAAGAAAGATCATGGGTTGGGGTTGAGGCAACCTCTGACAGTAGAAATGGGTTGGACAATTTTCTCACGGCCGTGCACAACCGAAGGTTCATTCAGGTCTTCCAGAGGGATTTTCTCCCCCGGCTTCCCATTCCCATCTTCTTGACTGTTGAAGATATTTTTGCCATTTTCACAGACTTCTTCGTGATGGTTTTCGTGACTCTATCTCAGAATTTTTACCTCTTGGTGGTAGTCGTGAGGATCATCCATTAAAACTGATGATCCCACAAGACTGGTAGATCTAGGTGTTATGTGACCGACTTCTCAGAACTATCAGTGTCCTTTTGATCTCCGGATCCAAACTTGAAAGTTTAACTCGCAAGCTCCGGGTTATAAACCAGACAAAGTTCTGATGGTCAGATCTCACACATGCAAATCTAGAACAAGAAAACAAAATCTAATAGAAAGAAAATCAGCTATCTATAAGCCGATCCCCGACAATAATGTCAAAAAGTTGATGTGCGGGATTTAGATATAACAATCGGGGCTCAAGTCAAATCTTATATTTATACTCGCTCATCCCTAAGTATAGGGTTGTCTATTGTAGATAAGGTGAGATGGTCGAACCACAAAGATCAACTCGAATGTTGAATCCCTTGCTATAAGCGAAAAGTCTTTTTGGATTTTTAAAATAGTGGATGTTGAAAATAGTAATAGATATGCGGAAAGTAAATTTTAGGTGTCACCACCATCCCGGTCCCGGCCCGACAGAAGGGGTTGTTGTGCGGCGGCGCGGAGGGGCGGCGGTGACATCGGACGTAACGGGGCAGCGGTGCCTATAATCCGGTCCATTGTTGCTTGACTCTCAAGCTTGCTCCAAGTGTTCCCTCGATTGGAACGTACTTAAAAAATTCCTTTTTGCGGAACTAGGGGTGTTCCTTTCAAACTCCACATTTGTAAATCCATACAACAATCGCATACAAAAAAGTTTCAGCCCAATTTCAAGACTAAAATCATACATACATGAAATCCATAATCATGCCATACTAAGTTGAGCTCCACTCAACAACAGATACATCATAAAGGAGTAAACACTCCCCGAGTAAAGTAATATATTTCCATACTTAATCATAACATACTAAGTATCTAGAAGCATGCTCACTGGTATACTTAACACTTAACCATAATTTCCAAATCATTCAAGCAACTGAACATGTCATATCATACATGTCATAAATCGTGATTCATCCTAACATGTGCACATGCATGTATACCTACAGAGCCTGACACCTTTTGACCACCTTTAGGTCACTGCTGCTGCTGCTGCTATCACAAATAAATGAATTAACCGTTAGTAGTTCATAAGTTCTTACCCATAATCCTCAAATAACCATGACCTCTATCGAGACTACCCCCTAATCAGTATCAGAAATCACATAAGCAGCTACACATGTACCTGAGATCCCATATCACTGAACCTCACAGAATCATTCTGCAGGTTAATTCTCATAAGCTCCTGAAAATATTAATCATAAGGGGAGTGAGTCCTTGAGAGGTACTCAGTAAGGGGGTAGGTAAGGATCACCGCTTTTCTTTTCAAAACAACTTGCATAAAAGGATTAGCGTGTAGTGTACTAAGCAGTTTATACAACCTAATATCACATGGTTAATGATATGCAAATGACATGATATGCAATACCGTACATCCCATTGGATGACATCACCCACTCATCCCGAAGGATGGTAGGTTGAACAATAATCCCCTGGTGGCTCTCGGCCTGACACGGGTTCCCACTATCGACAGCCACCGGTGGCATCAAAGCCCAAATAACTGGATAGGGGTCAGAACGCATGGTACCAGCGTGGGGTGTACATCCCCAACTGTCATAATCACTCAGTTGATCTATTGATCACTCACAATCAGGTTCACCGAACCTCAGAAGCCCATTTACCATTTCACAATAAGGTTCCCAAAGGTGATCTAATGATCACGGAACCTCTGAAGCATACACCCGATCACCCAATGATCACAAAAATTTACCATATGGGAGTTGAAAGTCCCACGATTAAAACCTGCACACCGTTAACATTACCATGTAACTAGCCCCGGGAGTCACCGGGCCCCACCCTCGACCCGAGTACTAGCTATTAACTAACCTAATATGCATGAAGGTAACCCATAACGCATATTAAGGAAGTTAAACCCCTTACCTGACATATCGCA
>JBBYHH010031058.1:0-16403 GCA_038382905.1 Daphne laureola
ACAAAAAATAATGAACAACCAGATGCCAAACGTTGTAAGAAATTTACTGAAGAGATCAGTGGCGACGAGTGGTTCCGATCCATACACAAGAGAATGTAATTTTAATTTTGTATTATAGTACCTCAACATAAACTTCAACAATTTGGATCATTTTCCCCTGAATTTCCACTCTATCCAGTTATAAACAGATATATAGCATGTGCAACAACCAGTAAAAGGGTTGGAGCATGCTATATATCTGTTTATAACTGAATAGAGTGGAAATTAAGGGGGAAAATGATGGTGGACTCAAAACTCTCGATTGGCCATGACATCCCGATGCGTTGGAGCAGCAAAATCCCAAAAAATGTCAACGTCTTCATCTAGCGAGCTACTAGACGGTACATCCTGGCGTTGGAGCAACTGCGACAAAGAGGTCTTCAGATTGAGTCAACTCAGTGCCCATTTTTTCAAGGTGCTAACGGAGACTCCAGATCATGCCAGTGTTCTTTGTCCTCTAGCTATGGAAATATGGCAAGCGGTGGCAGCTTGGTGCAACACTGATGTTTCAGGTTTTATGGATTTGGTTGACGTGCTGGGGGACGAGTTTATTCTTCAAGTCCATCCAAAGGCGGTTCATGTGTGGCAAGCAATTGTTTACGTCACTGCGTGGTCCTTGTGGAAAGTGAGGAACATCTGGGTCATGCAGAACCTACAATGGCGAGCATCTGGGATCTTTGCTAACATCCAGGTGCTTTCTTTCCTTTGGATTTCCAGTAGATGCCAGAAGCTTAATGTCTCTTGGAGCGATTGGTTACTAGGTCCGCTTCTTCGAGTGGAGGATGGTATAGGCTAATTCTTGTTCAGCCCCTATTGTGAGCAGGATGCACTTAATCCTTCGTGTCTGTAGGTTTTGTGTGTGCAGGGCTGTGTTGTGTTTAGGGGTGATTCTGTTGAGTTTCTAGGAGTGCTATTCTTGTTTGTTAGGGGTGGGTTGAGCCCCTCTCTCGTGGGCACACTACTTTACTCACCCCTGTTTTGTAAAAATTACTCTTTTAAATGAATTCTTCATTGCTGTGCAAAAAAAAAAGGGAGGGGGGAGGGGAGACGGACTGCATTTATGATAGCAAATGATAGAAAAAAACATTTGCTTTTTCTCTTTAAAGAAGGATCCTTGAATCTACATTAAATTCTAAATGCCTCCATAGGTCTTCCTTTTCTTTAAACCTCAATCTATACTGAGACATATGAAATTTTCTTTGCCTACAATGTTCAAGTTTAGCTTTCCAATAGATCAAACCAAAGAAAGTAAGGACTGAAATTTTAGTACATACTTCCTCCGTCCCTTTATTTTTGCAACATTTTGACTTGAGATGTCCATTTGATTTCAATTTATCGACATTAATTTAAGGTAAAAATAATCCAAAAATATATATGTTTAGAAACTAGACACACTAAATTATCATTTTTTTTGCTGAAATTTGTAAATTTATATTTGAAAGTGTTAGAGAAATAAAATAGATTAAAAGCTGAAAAACCAAATGTTGCAATAAAAAGGGGACGGAGGAAGTATTTTTCAACTGATCCTGTTAAAGAATTTATATAAACTCATGGCATGTGAACGTATCCGTTTCTTACTCGCACTTACAATTGAAAGTAGTAAAGAAATGGATACTACACTTCTTGTAAAGCTCTTCTGAATTCAAATAATCATGTGGATGTATGCAGAAGAGTATAACAAGCATCTCAAGAGAATCAATAGCAATGAAGTCCATAGCTTTAAGCATTACTGAACAACAGTTCACAATAAGCTACGACATAAACAAGAACTTGCCTGAGTGCTTCCAGATCCGGAAACACTTCTACAAAGGGTTGTAACACGAACTCTCGTTTCACCACTGCAATGCTGGTAACTGCAGGGGGGCAAAGTACAAGAAAAGATGGCTAGGTTAGTACTTTTCAGTTTCTATTGGCTAAACACTTTGTTCTAAGCTATTGAATATAACCCAAGAGGTAGGTCTTCATACTATGATAAAAGTTGGAAGTAAAATTGGTTGCTCAAGGATTGCACAGAGAGATCAGATGACTCTTTCCTAACATTCTCAAATATTATGCATATTGATGTTGATTTAGCAAGGCTGCACATTTTCCAGGCAGTGGTGTTCCCTTGGCCAATAAGAGTGCCAGCGCATAAGGAACCTCTCTACACAAATTTAGAAAAGGTTAATATCTCAACCATAAGAAATTAAAGCAAGAAAATTTTCTTAGTACCTTTCCACTAGAAGCACATGGGCCTAGAATTCCCTGAACTTTGATGTCCTTCGAGCAGTTAAGCTCAAACATGCAACTACATCCTCAAAATCAAAAAAATAATATATATATATATATATATATATATAGAGAGAGAGAGAGAGAGAGAGAATAATTGCTCAACTATCAGACAATGGATAGAAGATTATGAAAACAACTCTGACTGGACTTCATGAATTCAAGTGAAAAGTTGCTCTAGTTTTTCTACGAATAACGTCAACACAAAATGAATAACAAAGTCCAGTGACTCGACAAAAAAAGAAAATAAACCGATTGGAATCTACATATGGATCTTGATGTATGCAAGGGGAGAAAGTTGGGGATGTATGACATTCTGGTAGTGAAAATGGAAATATAAGGTATAGAACAGAATAAAATTTATCACCTCGTTATTACATTTCCTTTTCTCCCAGCTCTTTTTTCCCCATTTCCCCAAACAGGGTAAGAATCAGGGACAAGGGAAAGCATAAAAGTGCTATCTTCCCCTCAACATCCGTTTCTTTAATGGGGGAAAGAGGACAGTATCTCCGGATTTCATTCCTTAAAAGCGTTCTTTTTTTTCTTTTTACTTTCATCTTCCCCTATCTCATTCTGTTTCTTAAATATGCCTGAATAAGTTTTAAACAAAAAAGGATTTAGGAACCTTAAGAAAATCAAACCTATCTGATCCTCCGTTGGAGCTCCAGGCTGTGCAACAAAGAAACTTAACTCTTGGTTAGGGTAGATTTTGGAGATATCTAGAGTAACCCAAACCGATATATAAACACAGAGGCATGCTATCCAATAAGGAAAATATGCATGGCATGCGCTGAGTTGAATAACAAAGAAAAAATATAAGTTTAAGATATCCATACTTTGATGATAGTCCCAGACCTTGGTCACCCAACTGGAAAACACGTGTAAGGGAATCATTAAACATGGAATCGCCAAAACTTTCTCCAAGAAAAACTAATCCTCCTGCCCTCTCAATTGCAACTTTGAGTTCAGCAATACCTACCTATGTTACAAGAAAGCAATGAAGAACATGTCACCGTTTCTTTGGATCAATAAGTTAACTTCTATACTCCTTAACCTTATATTATACCTGGTCAACAGCACAAGCAAAGACATCAAGCGCATGTGCTTGTTGAAGGAGTTGCTTTGCAAGCCCCTCGTAGAACTTTACTGCCTTACGATAATGGGGATCTGCATCCTTATCAAGGTCCTTGTGCGAGCGGATTGACTCAGACAGATTCTTTGAAACAATCTAAAAATAATCAGATGAAGTCATTCATAAGTAGCAGAATCTCTGTGACTTACGAGTGACAATGATAACATACGAGATCAAATGATTTCATTATCATTGCTGATGGTCCATGCCAGACATTTTAATGAAGCAAATGCCACTACGAACAGAAGAAACAGGAAAAAGTTTTTTAAAAAGAAAGAAAAGAAAGCAATCCTTACAGCACCAGGACCTTCAGTGGCAGGGCCACCAAGAAACGCTAGAATCCTTGCTTGAGACCTTGGAGCCACACCCAATATACTAGCAGCCACACTCAATGCAGAACCTGTACACCTGCTAGGCCTTTGATGCGCTGGAATTGGCGAAGGGATGCAAGATCCAAACAAGCTGGCAGCCACACCAAACATATTTCCTTTACACTTTTCAGAACTTTGATCCAGCATAACCCGAGAAGGATCCCTGTGAAGTCCATCCACCACCTAAACTCAAATGCATCCAGTCTAACTCTATCAACATCATAGTATTATGCAACCGAACTAGCAGTCTAGAACATAAATTTACGGACCGAATCCAGATTCGATTTACATTCCGATGCTGGCAACAGAAACCGCCCGCTGCTGTCGGGTTCAGAAGACAATCCATCCTTGGCACCATCACTAACACCAGACAGAGACTTCTTCCTCAGAAAACCAGTCATCTGTTTTGGTACATCCTTAGAGCCCTTAAACACAAAAGTCCTATTGATCTGCCGAAAGCCAAGCTCGTGTAAGTGAACCTCAGCCCCGAAAGTAATCAATCCGACGAGGGAATTACCAGGCAACAAATTGAACGCCTGCGACAATACGGACTTCAAGAACCCCAACTCCTCGTCAGTAATACACGTATCAACCACGAACATAAACGCCGGAGGGAGGCCGTGGGTCTCATTTGGAGGCGAACGGTACTCCACCGTCGTACACTGAGGGGATATCTCGGCGAGGAAGGTGGCGTCGGGAGCGGAGGCCTGTTGAGCAAAGTGGTTGCGGTGGAAGCAGAAGGGGCATATCCATGTGCTGGCAGCGGAATCGACGACGGCGAAAGGGTTTAGGACAGAGCGGCATGTCACGCATCGGAGCGGCGCGTGATGGAGAAGCGGCGCGTGATTTAGGGGCTTGATCGGAGTGTAGACGGCGGAGATCGGTACGACGGAGTTCGCGGCTTCATGCTGGGTTCCCGGAATGACGTTCCAAGGCATTCGAAAGCCGTCGCGAGATTCCTGCGCAGCGAATTCCGCCATTTGCCGATCAAGCAGACAATTCGCCGTTTTCACTGTTCGGGTTTTCACAATTCGAATTGGTTAAATATTTATAGTGTCTTTTTTAGATTAAAACATTACAAAGTGCTAAAGTTATTACTCCCTTCTCCGTCGTCAAATTGGTGTTTTTGTTTTACGATATTATAATCAAATTATTATTAAAAAAAATTCAAAGAATCAGGAAAATATATTTTAGAAACTACATACTACATTAATCTATAACTTACATTTAAAATATTTGAATTTATAAAATTAAAGTGTTAAAGAAATAAAATACTCGTAGATTAATTATTAAAAACAAAATGTATCAATTTTTTAATGATGATGAAAGTCTTATATTCTCTTCGTCTTTAAATAATCTTACACATTATCTTTCTGGATTGTCCCTATGAAGTTTTCCACATTCAAAAAAAAAAAAAACAATTCTCTCATCTTAAGTTACTAAACTATATTTACTTTATCTTTATTTTTTCTAGGTTTTATTATCAGACAGTCCTCTGTTGACTCAATTACTTTAGTTCTTGAAGTATAAAACGTGTCAACTCAGTCTATCAACTATGCATTGTCAAACACTTTACCCCTTTAACCATATCAATGTTAGTTAACTTTAAAGAAAATGTCTATATTATGATCCTAGTTCTTTCTAATCTATACCCAAAATCCTTAAACCTATTAGATCTAACAAAAATATCGTCTCACTAGATTTTCTGGGTGGGCAGGTCGGGTTGAACAGAGTAACATGGCTGGCCACTACAGTCCCTTGAAGTTTAGAACTTAAGTATTTCCGACCTAATACTTTAAATTCTTATAAAAATGTCATCAATGTGTCAAAAAAATAGTAACGTTAGAGTCTTATTGAGCGAGTTACCGAGTTAAATGACTAAAGTACTTGAACTTACATAGTTCAATGACTGAGTTGGCATGTTTTATATTTCAAGGACTAAAGTGCGCGAGTTAACATAGTTCAGGACACTATTTGATAATAAAGCATTTTTTCTATCTCGTTTTTTTATGCAAACTCTACTTACTTAAGGATAATTATATCAAACAACATAAAATCTTACATTTGTCTTAATCTTTACGGCCACACAAAATGAAAGATTATTTAGGGATGAAAGGAATAGTATCATTACCTCTATCTCAAATTTATTACCCCCGATCGTTTACATTTTGCAAAGAAAGAGACGACATTTTTTTGAATGGGAGAGTGATAGCCAAACATGGATTTGGCTTGGAAAAAAGCCCGATCAAATTTGTGCCGAAGTTGTGCCCTTAAACACAGACCGCGACCCAACCAAGTCCACTCCTACCAAAGGTCATCTCGCCAAGAAGACATAGACCAAGATAAACCGGCCAAACATAGGACCAAAGGCTATTATCCAGACAATAAGGTGTTTGCCGAAGTTGTCCAGACAAAAGAATGTTAGCCAATAATAGCGTATAACTAAGAGATGATTTGACCGGAAGTTGGCAGCGCACGTAACAACGGTAGCGTGTAAACAACACTATTATCCGGATAATAGGAGACAACTAACTTCGGCCCAACGTGACAAATGGAGATATCTACCGAAATGTCACTGATCGTTCCCCTATAAATACCAGCCTCATTTACTCCGGTTGGTAAGTAATAACTCCAGCTCAAAACCTCTTTACTCTCTCAACTTCTCTTATCTGACTTGAGCGCCGGAGTTGATCCCCGGGATACAACTCTCAGGTTTATTCCAACGATCATTCCGGTGATAACTCAAACCACCGATATGGACACCAACTCCAGCCAAGTCATCAGCAGCACCGAGAGTTCCACATCCTCCGATCTCCGGTACAGGTCTACATCCACCATGATGAGCAGCGCAGACACATCCCTAGTTCAGCCTCACTATCAGCGAACATTATTTGCGTAGAATGGTGAATTTAAGGTGTGTTGTTTTTTCGATACATTTGGGGGTTAGGGGACGGAGAAGGTGAATGTTTGAATTCAAGACCTACACTTTATGTCATGAGGAGCATGACCACTAGACCAAATGCTAAGGATTAAGGTATGTTGTTTGTATACTGAATTTGTGAAGAAAGTGAAAGAGTTTGAAATTTTATTTGATGTATATGAAAAAAAAAAGACAAAAACAGTTGGTTTAATAATTTATTATTAGAATTTATTTTTCTCTTTTGTTGAAATTGATCATTAGAAGTTTGATAAGTAATAAAATCAAGAAAAACACAACCTTTAGCTTAGAGTATTGGGCCTTTAAGAACGCAAATAGAGGAATCTTGGACTCAAAATAATCAAAACATCTGCGCCTTTCACAAGTTGGGCCCGTTCGTCAGCCTCCTCCAATAAAACCTTTCAAGTAACCATCTTATTGCTAGGGTTTTTCAGATTTCGCATCCCTTCTTCTGCTCCACTTCTCCCGAGAGCAGCCACAGCGGTCGCCAATCAGAAAAACAAAAATGGTGAGTTCTATCTATTCACTTCTCTAGTTCTCTTTTCGTAGTGTTTCTGATTCTACATCAATCGTTTCATAGACTTCGTTGTTTGATTCGCTTTGGACGCATAGATTTTAACTCGATTTGTTCAATTTGATTTCGATTCCAGGTTCTCCAAAACGATATCGATCTCTTGAACCCTCCGGCGGAGCTTGAGAAGAAGAAGCACAAGCTCAAGCGGCTGGTTCAGTCCCCCAATTCATTCTTCATGGTAAGATTTATGCGCTTTTGTGTAGCATCTTTCAAATGTAGAAACAAGATTATAATGGTAACGTGGACTGATTTTGTTTTGTTTTTTTGTCTTCCCTGAAGGATGTGAAATGTCAGGGCTGCTTCCAAATGTAAGTTATCGTTTTCTGTTATTTTATAGCTCAATCTATTCGCACTTATTTGTATGGATCTGTTTGAACTTGGTTCTTGATTTATGCTGGAAGTGTAGAAAGTGGTTTGGTTGCAGTGAACTTGTATACGGCTGGTATATGACATGATGGAATGTTTATACATCATAGTTTAATTTGTGTTGTATCACGCCCCTTTAAAGTGTGATTTTCAACATGATGAAGTTTAACAGAGTGAATTGGTATGTAGCAAGATTGAAGTTGAAATGTCATGCTTAGACATTGTACTTAATGTTCTGATGTGTTCGATCATGATGAAATGTTTATGCATCATAGTTTAATTTGTGTTCGGTCATGGCCCTTTAAAGTATTATTTTCAGCATGATGGAATCTATCAAAGTCAATTGGTATGTAGCTAGATTGAAGTTGAAATGTCATGCTTAGACATTGTACTTAATGTTCTGATGTGTTCAATCATGATGAAATGTTTATGCATCATAGTTTAATTTGTGTTCGGTCATGGCCCTTTAAAGTATGATTTTCAGCATGATGGAATCTATCAAAGTCAATTGGTATGTAGCTAGGTTGAAGTTGAAATGTTATGGTTAGACATTGTACTTGATGTTCTGATGTGTTGGATCATGATGAAATGTTTATGCATCATAGTTTAATTTGAGTTTGATAATGGCCCTCTAAAAGTATAATTTTCAGCATGAAGAAATTTATCAAAGTGGATGTAGCTGGACTGAAGTTGAAATGTTCTGCTTAGACATTGTACTTGGATCATGATGAAATGTCTATGCATCATAGTTTAATTTGTGTGCTGGATCATGGCTTTTTAATGTATGATTTTCAACATGATGAAAGTTATCACAGTGAATTGGTATGTGGCTAGATTGAAGTTGAAATGTTATGCTTAGACATTGTACTTAATCTCTGGTGTGTAGCATTTCTTTCTGATGTTTCTTTGCTATATGCAGAACCACAATCTTCAGCCACTCTCAGACGGTGGTCGTTTGCGCCAACTGTCAGGCGGTTCTGTGTCAGCCTACCGGTGGTAAAGCGAGACTCACGGAAGGATGTTCATTCAGGAGAAAAGCAGATTGATTCTGCTGCATTACTCTTTCTTGCTACTAAGGTTGGGATGGAAGATATCGTTTTTGTTGCTAGTGTTTAATGGAAAATGAGAACGTTTGGCTCTTGTCATGAGGATTCATGGTCTTGATATTTAACTGTTGTTTTTATTTGCTTATGGAATTGGTGAATTTTGTTGTTTTTTGCTTTTGGGCCAGGCAAGGCAGCCAAAATTTTGTTGAATTGCAAGTGTAGTTTTCTGAAATTCTATGGTTTTAAATCACCTTTTGTTATTATTAGTACGTTGAAATTTTTCTTAATGTCAAGGCGATTGTTTTCCTCTCTTGCCTGGTTACATATCAAATTTAGATCTTAGGAGGCCATTTAGTTGGACTTAAAGTCATTTATGTGATTAAATAATTTTTGAATATTTACTATCAATTTTTGTAAATTTATTACGAAAATTGGAATTAAATTGGTTTGGGAAAAGGATTAGTTTTACCATTAAGTTTGGCAAAGTGATTCTTTTTGCCACTTTCTAAAAAGGGGTTCTTTAGCTATGTTAATCATACATGTAAATGCTGAAATAAATAAAAAAGGTGAAAGCTTGTCCTGAGGTCGGATCATCTATAATAATGTTAGTTAATTTTATCTATAATAATATTAGTTAATTTTAAGTTAATTTATAATTAAAATGACAGAAAGTTATATTGACTAGTAAGTTTAATATTATTTGTACAATAATATTAGTTATTATAGTCAAAATGATATTTACTATTGAATTAAAATCAATCATATTTATTATTTGTCTAACATTAAAATTTTTCCTTTAATTTTTAAATTTGGAGAGTCATATAACTAAAGTTATTATGGTTAGTGGGATAGATAGTTAGTGTTATTGGATAGAAGATTGAGTAAACTAAATTGGTGGTCCTTTAATTTTAATTATCGTCCTATTGAGGTTCTATTTTAAGATTTTGTCTTTTTATCAATTTTTATTGTGAAATTTAACGGATCTTCAGAGAAAAGTATCTGAACTTTTCTTAAAAAATTTATTTGTATCAAAAATTTCTAAAATAACAATTTAGTCACTCCCAAATAATTTAAAATTTAACATTGTCACTCATAGTTTTCAAACTTAACCATTGGCTTACTACACTTCCACCAATCATCGTACCGTCGTCGAACTGTCGCCGGACCACTGTCGGACTTTCATCGGGATGTCGTCGAACTGCCACTGACCACTGCCAGTTGCCGGACTACGGTGGTCCGACAAGGTCCGGCAATGTTCCGGTGAAAGTTTGCCAGTTTCCGATGAAAGTACGGTGATTTTCCAGCGATGGACGGTTCAGCAATGGTCTGGTGAATTTCCGACGGTGGTCCGGCGAATTTCCGGCTGTGGTCCGACGAAATTCCAACGGTGGTCCGGTGAACTGGCGGTGGTCCGGTGAATTATCAGTGTCCGACGGCGGTCCGATGAAAGTCCGGCGATGGTTCGGTGACGGTATGGTGGTTGGTGGAAGTGTAGTGGGCCAATGATTAAGTTTGAAAACTTTGGGTGGCAATGTTAAGTTTTAAATTATTTGGAGGTGATTAAATTGTTATTTTAGAAACTTGTGGTACAAATAGATTTTTTAAGAAAAATCCAGTAGTTAAAATGATACTTTTTCCTCGAGATGCGTTAAACTTCAGAGTAAAAATGGATGAAAGAACCACCGGTGCAACATAACTTTTAAAATGAGACTTAAAGATGATGAAATCTTAAAATTGGATCCCAATAAGACGATAATTAAAGTTAATGGACTACCGATACACTTTACTCCTTTTAAGATTTGTCTATTTTTCCTATTTTTGCTAACTATATTTAATTTGGAAGTGTGATGGCTAGCATTGTTGTAGATACTCTCACTAGATAAGATAACTAGTGTTTGGCAAAGTGAGTAGAATATTTCTAAGGGATGTTCTCTCTTGTTTTTTGTTTTTCCAGTTGCAAGTCTTGTAGTATGTCCTCTATTGTTGGATGAGGTTAGTAAGGGTTTTCTTCAAGAAACTCCCATTTTGGCACTTTCAATCTCTTGAGGTGTTGCCTCTTCTCCCTGGTTGCGAGCACATGGATCCTTCATATCTATCAATGGTCTGAAACGGGTTGTGTTGTGTAATGGTCGAAATGTTTCTATGTTTTCGTTTCAATTTCTCAAATTTACTTATAAACTTTGGATTGTAATTCAGACAATGAACCTACAAGCAAAATCAGGAAACAATCCAGATCTCGCATAAGAACGAAGCACAAACAGATTCACAACGTAATTATAATAAATATTCAAATTTTAAGCAGATCCAGAACGCAAGGTAGTTCCAAAAAGAAAAAAAGAAAAAAGAAAAAAATAAGGCAAATAGCAAGAAAATAAATTATCTATAAGCTAATCTTCGGCAACGCCACCACAAACTTAATCCGTTGGATTTAGATATAGAATTTGTATGCAGATTAGCCTTTAAATTTATACCCGCTTATTCCCAAGAGAAGGGTTGACCATCGTAAATAGGGTGAGTGAGGTCAATTAATCCCAGAGACCAGCTCGACTGTAGAAAGTCTTGCTAAAAATCGGGTTATTGGGTTTTGAAAATAGTAGGCGGAGGAAATAGTAGTAGATCTGCGAAAAATAAAATGTAAGAAATGTAAATGCTGAAATAAATAACAAAAGTAAAAGGAAATAGTCGGTCATGGGCTTGCGATTCCCCATCCTAGGGTTCCGATTTGCGGCCCAAGAGTTCCGATTTGCGGCCCTTAGGTCGCAATCCGTCGTCCTTGGGTGGCGGTCAGTTGCCCTTGGGTCGCGATTTGTGGTCCTGGAATTTCGCACTGGGCCAGAAAAGAGGAAATTGGTCGCCGATGAAGCTCGGGAGGAGGTTCGGCGGTGGTGGTGGGATGGAGAGAGGGAAAAGTTTAGGTACAATTGTCATATTTGAAATTGTTTGGGGAAAACAAAATTATTTTGAGACATTGTTAGTATTGTTTGTAAGTATATGAAAATTGAAGGGTAAATTAAACATTTTTCTAAATCTCGAGGGATTTTTGTAATTTATGTTTTTTGTTCTAAGGGCAAAATTCTCAAAAAGGATTACCGATGGGTTATAAATTTTAAAATGAGACTTCAATATGAAGAAAAATTAAAATAAGACCTCAACATGACGTAATTAAAAGTTAATAGACAACCGATGCACTTTACTCTAAAATTAAAATCTTTAACAAAAAAAATTCATCTTCAACCCCACCCCCCAAAAAAAAACAAAAAAAAAAAATCTGTTCAACCTAGATCTTCAACCCCAAAAACACACAAAAAAAGAAAAAAAAATTGTCAGGTTTACTAAAGTCCGACAGTGGTGGTGGGATGGAGAGAGGGAAAAGTTTAGGTATAATTGTCAGGTTTGAAATTGTTTGGGAAAAATTAAAAAAAAATATATATATATTTTGAGACATTGTTAGTATTGTTTGTAAAATTAAAAGCTTCAACCCCAAAAACACAAACAAACAAAAAACAGATTTTTGTTCAACCTAGATCTTCTATTCATCTTTAATCAAGAAATGCGAAAGAAGACTAAAATCTACATAAAAGTTCAACCCAAACCATAAATATCATAAAACAAAACTTAGAAAACGTGAAGGCACCTGCTTATTTTTTAAGGAAAACTTGAAGGACATGGTTGCGGCATGGGATGAGGGATGGTTGGCGGAGGCATGTCAGTGTTGGGGTCGCCTAGTGATGCTGAGAGGACGAGGCAGACGCAAAGAAAATAGAGAAACGAGAAGAGTTAGAGATGAAGAAATGAGAAGATCATAGTAAAATCTGCAATGGGGGCGGGTGCAAGTAGATCTTAAAAGTGAAACTCTCGGGAATTTTTTTTAGTTGTACGGCCTATTCCGCTACAAGACTGCTACAAAGTTTAAGGAAGAAATGATGGTGGTAGGTGGTGTCAGAATTAGCAGTCGTTCCTTTACAAATTTCAAACTTGTGACGACTATGGTTATCATTAAAGTCGTCATAACCAAAGAATTCAAATTTTACCCTTTTCGTTTCCCGGCGCCGCAACAAAAAAAATTAGAGTTTTATTTATATTGACTCAATTATCGTTTAGATCATCACAAAACTAGGAGTAGTCGTTAATGAACTACCACAAATATACCGACTTGCTTCACCCGTAGTTAGCAGCCTAAATTGCGACGATTAGCAAAGTCACCTTTGTGACGGCCCTTGCCGCTACGAAACCTAAATGATGCATACATAGTAACAAAAAACACAGCTAAATAGGGTAATCTTATACTCCTACTACCAACAATATATAATATATATTAACCAGATTAATTCAGTATTAATTATTTCCTTCTAGCACATATGCATAATAAATCAATATATAATCTGTTTGATTAGGTGTGTTTCTTCCGAATCGGTCTCGAAATCCAAACATATTAACCAAATCAATCACTATAATTAATTGCATATACAGATCAATCGCTTGTGGCGACAGATCAGTTCAAGCTAGTAATTACCATATGAAGTTATGTGTATATAATTAATTCCTAGATTTCTTGAACTATTTCCATTTTGCATCCTCAACATAATGCATCGCTACAACTTCAGTCGCGGGATTTAAAAAGTCACAATTAAGTCATTATAAATTATAAAATACTATAAATATATATACAATTTTCTTTAAAATTAGAACGAAAGAAATTAAAAAAATAAAGAAGCAACTTCAGTCACCATGCATGGTTTAATTTCCTATTTCTCGATGTGCTACGAACAATTTACTAATGGAATGTTCAGATTCATCTGCAACAGTTTGATTTCAATCATTAAAAATATTTTATAATGATATAACTAATCGAATTTTTTTGTTCCCAAATAGAGTTATAGGTTTGAATTACAGAATGCTCAAACTAAAATGAAAGACAAGCATATAATTAGACATGATGGAAGATCACAAACTACTATTTCATGACAATTTAAGTAACTTAGAGCATCTACAGTAGTGCTAGGTAATTTTAAGTTGCATTGTAGCTAAAATGACAAGGAAACTATTTTAATTAGTGAATTTAATATTCTCACCGTAGAATTATTAGTCATTACTTATTTTGGCTAATGAATTTAACACTCTCTTTTCACTTTCAAATTTGAATAGCTGAATAGCAAAAGCTATTATGGCTGACGTAATAGATAGTATTGTTGCATCGTTTTTATTTATTTTTTTCATTTTCATATTTTTACTAACTATATTTGATTTAGGAATTTACATGTATCCTTGGCGTAGATGCTCTTAACTAGGGCAAGCTAGCTGCATAGCAATCCGTAGTTTTACATGCTCAACATCCTTAGTGAAGATGTGACTCAACAAATTTGAGTTACCTTTTTCGATCCATGGCATATATTATTTTTATAAAAGTAGAATGAAATGAAAATTGAAAAAAATACGATTCATGTAAAAGATCGACCAGTGCATATTCCACGCCTTAAGTTACCTAGTATTTTGGCGTTTATTCTAGTGTATGCTTATTATTGTTTAGAACCAAGTACTTATATCTCAGGGTTTCGTCCCTATTTAGGTATGTTATTCGTCCAGAGACCGCTATAATATAGAATGAATGACATTCCTTTTTTGTAAAAAAAAAAGTGATGAACGTGTACGCAAGCACATACACATGCACCACGTGCAGAAGATATCAAAGTGACGATCTAACAATCGATGATTTGACCGTCACTTTTCATCCATCAACAATACTAAAAGCTTCGGCTTGTAAGCGACAACTAAATTGTGGGTTTCTCTAATGAACTAAGAGAAGGTTAGAGACATTTTTTGACCGTTTTCTAGTAGTGTCTAAGAAACCATGCATTTATTTTCTCTTCATTGAAATTAGAGGTAACGAAAACTTTGGCAACTACAAGATAAATGCATATAAAAGCCAAACCAAGGGAAAATTAATATCCACATTATAAAACCCAAACAAGCTAAAAGAAGTTTGATGAAACCAATTAAACAGGTACAAAAGAACAAAAGCTCACCCACAAACATGTTTGTATAGAGAAATGCATATATAGATATGCTTAATTTGCTAGGCATGCAATATATTGTAGTTTGCCTAATTAAACCTTTGTAGGATCACAAAGATTAACAAGAAGTTCAATTCCAAATTGCAAAACATAAAGATCACATTTTCATATATAATTCAGTTTCAGAGAATGTAAAAAAAGGCTGCAAGTTACATTCTTGAAATTAATCAACATTGAGGAAACAAGTTTTCTGTATAATATAAACTACATATATATGATCATATATATGTAAAAGAGCTAGGTAATTAATTAGCTAGCTAGGTGGCTAATTGTGAGCTAATGTACCTTGATCCCCATCAACAACATAGGGCTGATTGAGATCAAAATCCAGCTGCTTCGTCTCCATTTTCCTGATCTTCTTCTCTTCCATTTGACCTAATTTCTCTTTCTCATTTTCATCATCTTCTTCTTCTTCTTCTTGTTCATCATTATAAACAAAACTAGGGTTTCCCACCAATTTCCCCAAATCTAGGGTTTCACCAGAGTGAGCCATCTCCATCAAGATAAACGCTGCTTCTGGTATTTCATTAATATCCTTATGAACCGACGCCGTTTCATGATCAATCCTCCTCTTCTTCTCCGTATTATGAAACTGCAGCAGCTCGTTCTCCGAGAGAGTACTTGAGCTGCAGCTGTTATTGTCACCGCCGTCTCCGCGCGGCGGCGGCGGCGGAGGATGAGGTGGCCGGATCCCTCGCCACCCTCTCTCCGGGTGGTTCCTCATGTGCCCGAACAGTGACTTCTTCGACCTGAACTCCTTGCTGCACAAGCAACACGAATGTGAACTACCCTTTTCCCCGCCGCCGCCCAAAGATCTCAACTTTACCTCTCTCTGCTCTTCCTCCTCCTCCTCCTCCGCCGGCGCCGCTAGCTTGGAGTGCAAGTAGCTTTGAGGGGTCTTCTTCTTCTTCTTATACACGCGGCCGCCGGGCTTGATCATGTGGACCCTTATGTGACCTCCAAGAGCCTTACCGGAGCTGAACCTCTTGCTGCAGAAATGGCAGGGGTGACCTCCAAGATTCCGGCGGCTCTGGTTCTGATTATCATCATGGAAGCTGGTTTGGGGGATCTTGAACGTCACAAACAACCCATTTGATGATGGGTTAATCTCAGATGATTGAGGGATCACCAGATCGGAATTGCAATATTGATCCATGAATTGAATTAAGCTGATGAGCTGCTGAGAATATCAAAGTTTCAATCTTTAGGGCAATTAAGCAGAATTAATAATCAAAGAAGAAGAAGAAGAAGAAGAAGATTAAAGTTTGGATCTTTAGGGCAAAGAATGAGAAGGGAGAGGAAGAAGTGAAGTCTAATTAAGTGATGGGGAAATTGGGAAGAGTTGTTTTTCTTTAAAAACAAAAATGTTTTTTTTTTTTTTTTGGTTGGGATTTAAGTTGGTGGGGTTAAAAAGATAAGAGACTGGGGAGAGTAGTAGTGCGAAAATCTCTCGCCCATTCACAGTAGTATTATGCGCAATTACGCAGCTCTTAATTAATTAATTACTCCATTAGATCATTTTTCACCTCTTAATTACTATTTTCCTAAACATTTTCTTCATAAAAAACTAAAGCACCAATACAAATTAGATGAAATTT
>JBBYHH010031169.1:0-16399 GCA_038382905.1 Daphne laureola
CAAGTCCCCTGGACTGCCAATGAAATTTGGATATAGAAAATCGAGTTGGAAAAATTAAGATGGTTTTGACAAACGAACTTTTTTGTCGTGGAGTTCCGTGGATCAGAAAAGCATCTAATTGAGTGCTTTGTTTAACTTTGTGTTTAATCTAAGGCAAGACAAGTATGTATAACAGATATTTATGAGGTGTCTTCCTTGGATGTTTCTGAATCCTCCACTCATAACTTCCATGCTTATAACTTGACTTTTTTCAGAAGAAACTTCCTGTAGACACATTTTGAATTTAAAAATTGCTCTATTTGAAGCAGGAAAACTAGAAAAGGATCTAATGGTTACACCTAAACTTGTCATTTTCCTGGATTTTCTCAAGTCAAACTGAGTGTAAGATCAACATTATCAGGGGGTATTGAGAAATTAGCATGCACAAAAAAGACCCAGTTATTGGATCAGGAAAGTGCCCAAGTGCTTTCTTTGATGAGGTTTTGAATTCCTGGGTAGACTGAGCATTTGCTAAGATATCTGCAGGATTTCTAACTGAAAACAAATGCAACCCCATTTTTCAAGGATCGTAGCTTTGATCTGTTTGAAGAGGACGGATTGATTCAAGGCTGCCCCGTCTTTCTTCATTAAGTTTTATTTTTTTATCTCCTTTGTATATCATCCTTTTCTGCAGCAGCGGCACCACTTGTTGGTGAGTGCTGACAATTTCCACCACTAAAATTTGGGCAAAATAGAGGTATAGTTTATATAGTCTTATAGTAGAATATACTCCGTCCTCAAATAATTGGTCTATTTTTTATTATTTCTTTTATGTTTCACAGTATTTAATCTATGATTGTTTTCTCACGAATGCTTAGATATTTAAAGTTAAATAATTGATGTGCATCATAATCTGCAAAATACATTTGCTAAATATATTTTGTTTGAGAATTTTTTTCACTCTTTATCTTTGTAAAAATATGGTCAAACATTGAATCTTGAAACATAAAAGTCAAACGGGCCAATTAATTAAGGACGAAGAAAGTACATTCTAGGCTCCCAAAAATCACTCCCCGCTTCTAGAATTTCCAGGCTCGCTGCTGCTTTTCTGACACGTTGCAATTAATATGCACCATTTATAATTTGTTTGTTCAAAAGGGATCTGCTTGTGTGGCATCCATATCATATGGGGCAAAGATAACAAACAAATAAATCGTCCAAATTTGAGTGAGTTGCGACGGAGTATCTTGCACGTAAATGTTGTGATATCTTGTCTTTCAAAGCTAGTTTCATGTTTTCATCTCGTGATATAATACTGTCTTTTCTGGCACATCTGCAGAACATCACTTGCCAATTGGCAGTAAATAATTTATGGTTTATGTTGCACCAGCTTCTAAAACATTACTGATGTACGTTTAACAATCATTTTAAGAATTTGACTATTGCATTACCTTGATTCAATTTGAGAGGGCACTTATCTTGGGACAACTGTGGCAATTTGATGTGTCAAGGACACTGTTAAATTGGTTAGCTAGGATGTAAAATAAGAATATTCCTTGTATAGTAGGCTTCCAGATTAACTAGAGTTGAGATTGCAGCATATTTTTATCTGTTTTTTCTCATTTGTTTCCCATTGCGCCTGATTATCGTTGCTCCCTCTGATGTGGTACACAATATTGTTTCACTGATGTCAAGGTCTTGCATCTTTATCTTGCCTTTTTTATTTTGATTTTTATATAAATATGCACTTATCCTACTATACTGAAATTTATGATTTTTGTCTTTGCTCATGCAGGATGATAAATCAGCTACGTGCTTCCTTTTGCACTGTCAGCATTTTATTGAATTGGTTAGGGTATGTATTTTCTTTAATATTATCCAACACCAAGCTAACTAATGATTTTTCTACTAAGAAGAAGGAATCTCTGTTTTTGAAAAATATTGAGTCTCCGATAGCTTTTTCTTGATCAAGCTTAATTCTAGTCTAAGGGCTAATTCATTTTAACTACCTATTCCCAAGTGCACCATGCAGCAGTTGGGTGATTTGCAATGTATTGTGATGCAGGGAGTAAAAGTGTAGTTTTCTTATTTTAGGGATTTTTATTCAAGCCATGTTGCTAGAATGTGCATTACTGCATATAGACGATTTTGGGCATTGAACTTAATCAAGCTCATTTATCATGTGAACTGCCCAAGTACATTATGCTGCAAATTGGTGTTTTGTAATGCATTTTGGTACAGATGTGGAAACATACTCTTATTTCTCAAGGGTTAAGTGCATCTATAGTCTCTTAAGTCTTAACTTCAATTATTGTCCTATTTGGGTTCTCTATTAACTTTTTGTCCTATTAAACTCCTATTCAACTATTTTGTTCAAACGTAGTCCTTCCATCAATTTTATCTGTTAAGTCAATCAGAATTTTGTGAAAATGATTATTGTAGTGACTGAACTTTTCCTATCACTCTCTTTGCACCCTAAAGTTTTAGATCTAACTTTTTGGCCACTCGACGCAACTCCGGCCACCTTAAAATGATTATCATATGTAATCACGCAGGACTAACATATGATAAGTTTCTGTTATAGTAGGTTAATTGTTTGGTTTGTGATTAGTAGGTCTTTTACCTGAGTGGCAATTTAGGAGAAGCATTCTTGCTTAGGTTTAGTTTAGTTGAGTAACAATGACATGTAGGAAATGGTGTTTGCTTTCCAGGCTGGGCGACTGGAGGAAGCTGTAAGACATGGAAGAATTGAGTTGGCAAAATTTTTTGGAATGACTGGATTTGAGGAATTTGTTAAGGTGAACTGCTCTCTATTCTCTCTGCCTGCTCGAGTATTTAGCTGCTTTTGTAGAATTTCTGCAGTGCCAATTTGCAATCTAGATTCCTTAAATTTGAGGGCACAATCAAAATGCATGGTCTGCAGGAATGTGTTGCTCTGCTGGCTTATCAGCTGCCACAGGAGTCTCCTGTGGGATATCTTCTGAAGGAGTCTCAGCGTGAAGTTGTGGCAGACACAGTTAATGTGATGGTCTTGTCAATGAACCCTAACATGAATGACAAGAGAAACTGTGTGCACTCATATCTTGAGCGACTCCTTGGGCAGCTAAGTGCTTGCTGCTTGGAAAGGAGGTCCGTTAATGGGGACCAGGGTGAAGCTTTTCATTTACATCAAGTACTCGAGAGGACCAAGTGTTAGGTGGTGACACAAATCTTATTCCAATCCAGTCTCCCCCTCTCTCTCAATTATTACATTACATTACATTACATTACATTACATTACATTACAGGTGATCCAACTTGGTCCTCCTGTAAGCTCTGTAATTTTACACAATAGTGTTACTCTCGAATCGATAGTTTCCTATGTGAATATTCTTCTTATGTGATGTGATGTGATGTACATACAATTTCGTGCTCTTACTAGTATTTGAGAACGTTTATGGAGTGCTGCTGCTGCTTCCCCAAAATACTACTAATCCACATTTACGACCCATCAGTATATCTATCTGGAGCTGGTTTACATCTTGTATATTACTACCATTGGTTTAGGTTAGTTAACAATCGTTTTGTAATAATCAGTGGTCAAATGAAATTGAAGTTGATCAATATTGACCTCCTGTAGATTATTTATCATCTTATATTATTTTTCTACTAATTAGTGGTACAACGGTAATTTACTTCTTCACATATTCTGGGCCTTTATAGAAGTCCACGCATGATGTGCTCGCTCTTTCTTTCGAGTGATCATTATAAATTTGGAAACGGCATGAGAACGCCACAAATGAGCTTGAAAAGAAAACTATACCTTCCCTTTCACAAATATCGTACTTGAAAAGAAAACAATACCTTCCCTTTCACAAATATCATAGATAGGGGTGTAAATGGACCAGACTGAGCTCGAGACCACTATGCTCGAGCCCGGCCCCTTAAACTATCGACACTACTCGTGCTCGAGCTCGACGTACTCGAGCCCAAATTAATAGGCTCGAACTCGGCTCGAAAGAAGCTTGAGCCCGGTCCTATAACTCAATAGGCTCGTTTAAAGCCCATCCTAAACTAACTAAGAGTAAATAAAACAATGTAATATGATGTAATATAAGACTACCATAACTAACAGACATAAACATAAAAGTTCCACATGATTAATTAATCCTATGACAACCATCATCTATCTATTTAGTTAGATGCACATGCACCTGTAAAACAAAATTATATAAATGTCCATATATAGGGAATCATGCATTCTCCATCTCCATTGGCGTTAAACAGACATCACTTGTTGCCATTGCCATAAAAAAGGTTGGTATTGGCATATCTGCACCATATTACTTGCTACAATTTCATCATCAGCAAAGACCTAAACATTGAGATTTGTAACTGGTCATAATAATAATAAATAAAATCTTTAAATATGTAATCAAGAACACATGAAGCAGAAAAGGTCGTGGGCTACAAGATATAATGTTAAATCCCCACCAAAAAAATCTCACCAAGCAGTAAGCCCACACCACAAGAGCACCTAAACAAATACTCCCTCCGTCCCAGAATTATTGAAACGTTTCTTTTACTGTTTCAAGTTGTGATGTTTAACTAAAAAATTAACTAAGAAAAACAGTGAATATATATATATAGAAAGATTAGATTGTAAATTATGAGAAACGTATGAATCATTTAACTTCACATGTCTATAACTTCATAAAAATAATTCGTAGATTAAATACTGTGAAAACAGTAAAGAAATATTTCAATAATTCTGGGACAGAAGGAGTAACATAGAACAACTACACACTTGCAAAATCTACAGAAAATAACACCTTAGCCGACAAACAACAAAGGAGCCAAAAGCCACATATCCAATGAAACTAGGAAATTTTTAATCCTGCTCTGAAACCATTGAAAAGAGAGGCATCGGATTTCAGAAAATCCTCACTGTTAAACCCAATCATTCACAAACAACTAGGTTTTGACCCAGAACTAACTTTACCCCTCAAATGCTCAATGATGCTATGTTCTTGTTAAACTGATTATATACCTCAACATTCACTAGGAGCAACAACCTCAACATTCACAGGGGCAGCAGCCCCACCATCAACCTTGTTATCCTCCATGTCACTAGTCGAACTTGATCTGTTATCTGAATCAGTAACGATATCTACTTGATCTTCAATATGAGCTTCATCATTATCAATGGTGGTATCAATTTATTCAATATCCACTTGTACATTCATATCAAAAGCCATTAGTTATGTTCCTAAAAATAAAACAAACAATAATGACATGAAAAAACTGTCACTTTAGTGAAGATAAGGAGGTGAGCACATTTCTTTCAAAAAAAATTAATCATTAAAAACTAAAAGGCCTAAAACTGTACAGATTTAGTGTTCTTTACAAATTGCTGGCCAAAATATCCAGTATTAGTATTTTTACTTAGCCTAACATTGTTCAGTATTAGTCAAAAAATAAATCATTAAAAGCCTAAGTGATTGTAGTTCTCTTGCAATTCTTTTTAATGCTGATGTGTCATATTCCTCACATCTCATCCATTTTTAAAACACAAACTTTATTTCCTAAAACTCTTCATGAGCAAACAGAGCCAAGCAACTTTAGGCTCTTTCTCATTTTTTGCTTTCCAGAGAAAAAACAAACTTCCATCAAATCATCACATCCATTTACAATTAAAAAAAGAATTGAACCATAGTATCAGTGTTAGTGGAGATGATCAATGTTAGAAGCAATGACATACAATAGCTCGTAGTGGCAACTGATGCCTTTTGAAATGTTGGTGTGGTGATGCGGATACAACGAAGGAAATTCTAAGCCAAAGAACTTACGCTTGCGGCTTGCCTGTAGAGACAACAACAAACAAAGCAGTTGCTCGCGTTCTGGAGAACGGACGGAAGAACAGACTCAACAGCCAACCAAAACACGACTAGGGTTTCTGTTTATGTGCCAATCGTTGGAGCGTTCGCCGAAGATTTATGGAGGTTATGCTGAAGCAAAGCGAAATACAGAGGTGAGTAGAGAAATTCGAGAAACTTGAAAATATAACATAATATGAACCAAATCAAAGCTTGAAACCTGAGGGAGTTAGGATGAACGACGAGAAGATGCAGCATGCAGTACAAATTTGAGGTTGTGTCAATGAAGAACGCTAAACGGAGTTGCTTCAAGTTTTCGGGAGACACTGTGATGAACCCTAGCCCTAGCCATTGTGTTTGTGAAGATGAAGCGTGAAGAAATTGTTCGTGACTCTCTGTGAAGTAGAAGTGTGAACTGATGATAGGTATTTGTTTGTCTGTGTTTTTTCATTTGGGCTGAAATTACACATGGGTTTGGGTTGGGTTGTGGGTTACAATAAACAGTGTAGGCCCATTATGTTCCTACACTCTACCATTATCTAATCTGAAGCTAGATAAGTATCACTAATAGGGCCAAGTATAGCCGGATTCGAACTCGACCCATTATGCTAATGGGTTTCATTTTTGGCCCGAGTTCGAGTTTAAACTCGATAGACACCAGCTCAATAAGTTCCAACTCGAACTCGAATTCTAGAGCCCTATCCATTTACATCCCTAATCATAGAGTTCGATTTTCATTCTATGCATCAGCATTTAATTCAAATTATCATTAAGATAAATAATTAAAAAATAGACTTGCAAAATCTATACTAGTACTATTATACATACATACATTTGGCAGGCCTCTCTTTTGCACGTTTGCAGTCCCTTAGAAATGAAGTTAAAGCATGCTGCCTGTGTTTGCTGCTTTCTTAAGTTTTTCCAATTTCTTTGCAACTCGGATTTGTCGAGAATCTTCTCTGCTCTTTAACCAGGCTAAATAGTCCTTCCCATCCTCGCACTCGATGAAGTCCGCCAAATCCTCAAGATCATTTATCTTTTTGGAACCTTTAATCAGACAGCTTAGGAAAGCCATTCCTCCATCGCTTCTTTTGCCTGCATCCTTATTAACCTTACGACCTTGGACATTCTCTACACTTCCTTCCTCCTCAATTCTGCTTCTTTTACTAGAAACACCTCCAGAATCCAAGCTGCCAATTACACCACAACGAAACGATTATCTAGAGTATATATTAAGAAGATCAATACAGAAACCATATCAGATAACTCTAGACAACAAGTGGCATGGCCAATGGGCTTAGGCATATGCACAGTTGATTTAGAAGTGATTATATAGCAAACAATCATTTATGCGACAAATACTATCAGTATGGAAGGAACCTAACTCCCTCACAGGAACATTCATATGAATAGGCAACTATTCTGTGCATAGGTTTGGAACCTTGCTTAGTGTTCATGAACTGCTTTTTGCTGCAGTATTCCCAAGAACTATGGATTGGAGTCTACACACACCAATAGCGATTTTTAATACACAAAACCCAAGTGTTTAGAACATCAAGAAATTCTTCTCACTTGTGCCCTAAACGGTGTGACATTTGCAGACTTACCATTTTTAGTCATCAACAAACACCATGGAAAGAAAGTGCTTTTCACACAGCCTTAAAACCAGAGCAGATTCATGCCAAACAAGCACACAGGAGATTCATCAACCAAAAAATCAGCATATGAAACCATGGAAATTTTTTGTCATTAGGTTAGACCTTACAAGCAAGATGCATTTGCATTATTAGAAGTGTAACGTACCATACTTCCGGTTTCTGCATCTTCTGAAGCATCAATGCTACTGGTTTTTTCGATTTTCTTCGCTCAAAAACCTGGAACATGGTTGGCAACTATAAGTCCCAACATAGAAACAAAATGTGTCAGACCACAAACAAATACTAGTACCTTTCCTACTTCATGAGTAGATTCAGATTCTGTAACTTCAGCAGAAAATTTGCATGATGAAGATTCTGATCCATGTTCAAACTTCACTCGCAGTGTCTCTGCGGTACCATCTTCAAGAAAAAATAAATCTAAGAGAACCATCAAGAGAAAGATGCAGTCCTTCACTAAGAAATCAGTTCCCATAGAATAACATAGAAACAGCAACCCAGAAAATTGCAAAAGCATCTCTTCTAATTCTTTATGTTTCCCCGGTGGAATTTCTGGTACATTTTCTAAGAAGTTCTGAACTGGTAGATGAATATTGCATCGTCCGAAGCGTCTAATGGTTGCCATTATGACATTAACCTCCCTACATGATGAAGTACGTTTTGAGGTCCTTAACCACCGTACCATTTGTAAGAGTAAACAACTCATCAACTTCAGTAAAGACGCCAGAAGGTATATATCCTGAGGACTTAATCTGTCCTTGTTGTCACAAGCAATATCACAATCAGAACCCCTATTTACTATGCAACTCATGATTGATAATATTACATCTCTGCAAGATTCAGGAAAGGCAAGAAGGCTATCCTTCATGTATCCAACAGATGCAGCAACCAAATCAGACTTTGTTCTAACTGGTAAATTGTGCAAGTAAGAGCTCCAATGCTTGTCACATTTAATAATGAGATCATCAACTTTCTTTCTTGTGGCTGGCATTAGATAAGATTCAAAAACCATTACAGAAGTGCTTCCCAAAGTACGAGATTCTGAAAAGTGATCATCCGCAGCTATTGGATCTCCAAGAATCTGCAAAGAGGATGCATGTCCAGTGTACAGGATAAATGACCTTTGAAAAGCTGAGAGAAAGCGATTCATAAGACTGTCATCCGGTATGATATACTCCATGGACATGTTAACAACTATATCCGAAAGGCATGAAACAAAATGCGCTTGAAACATTTTGGGTGCAGAGAACAAGACTGGATTGCAAAGTAATGACAAAGCACTGCTCAAGCTCATTTCAGGAACTCTGGTTGTCCCATCATGCCTCCAGAATAAATTGCTGAGGAAGTTTCCAAATGTCTCCTCATCAGAAAGGGATATTATAAAATGAGCAGAAAGCAGCTCCAGCACAATCCCGAGATTCCCGACATTACCATCATCAGAGGAGCATGTAAATAGATGATCAGCTGTTGAGAAGACCATGTTTGCCCGATGAAGGAGCTGCCTCACTGATCTATGCATGAAGAGCTCATCAGAAGAAACCTACATGGAGTGTGCAAGTTACAATCAAAAAGCGTGCCAGAACATAGTCACATACTATTATCCAAGCATAATATGAAATAGAAAGAGGCATACATGATTGTCTCAAATTATATATTAGCAAACTAACTATGCTAAATTCTTAGAGAAAGACTTCAGGTAAGTTACTTCAACCTACATAATTGTCTCAACTTATATATTACAGTAACAAAAATCGCACATCAATTAGTTGGTAACATCTAGAATCTAACACATTTCTTGATTAAAACATGAAAAGAGAATCGAAAAGTTGCATTTATGCCATTGCAACTTCGTTTCTAGAGTTTTGAAAAGAAATTCAAGTTGGAGTGAATGGTACCTCAAGCATTGCACCCAGAAGCCGACGGCAGTGTTCACAGCTTTCAGAGAAAGCAACGGAAGCTCGGTATACATCAGATAAACAGGCGGTGTAATCATCACCGATGTAAGTGGATTTCGGGAAAACCAACTCTCCACAAGCAATGGTGACCTTCCCATTTCCTCCAGCACACGCTAGACAAACTATCCATCTGAGTACCAACAGAAGCACTCGACTCCTTCCAATAGCAAGTTCCACATCAGCATTAAGTAAGGGCACAATGACAATACAGCATCTCAAAAGAAGGGTTAAGAGCTCAATTTCACCTTCCGCGTTACTGAAAGAAGAATCACCCACGGCTGAAAGGAACTCTTCCAACTTCAGTTCGAGTTTCTCAAACAATACGCTTGAAATCTCACGTATTTCCTGGAACTTGACAGTGAAATTATCCAATTGGTAACTCGAACCCGGTTTGCAATCAGATGGATTTGTGGAGCAAAGACGAATCAGCAGTACATACAAGCATTTCAAAACTTCTGGCTTTAAACCCTAAAAATAAGAAATACTATAAGGAGAGGAACGGATACCAAAAACAAAAACAAAAAACCAGAAGACTATGAAGGTGGTAGGTACCTTTTCAGAACGAAGGAGCGAGATTAAGGTATGAAGGTCGCTGTGAGAGTTTGGGTTCAGGTTCTTCTTCTTCTTCTTCGTCGTCGTCGTTTTTTTCTTTGCCATCTGGTAGTAAATTAAAGCTACTCACAGAGAAGTGAGAAAGCGAATACTGGCAAATGGGAGGGAAAATGAAAATTGCTGGCTAGAAACTTTTCGCTAGTCACTTAAGTTCTCTATTTGGATCATTGTGACCCAAAACTTCTTTCAAAATCCGAAAAGAAAATCGTTCAAACTCAAATTCAGTTTAATTATTGGTTCGTTTTCCTCAAATTTTCAGTTTGATTTTGGTTAAACTGAACTTTTAAGATTCAATTCAATTTTAAAAATTGTTTCCCCACGTCCAAGTTTGTATCTTTAGTTCAATATTACTGATTGATTGTATTGTATACATGTGAAGAATATTAGTAGTAAGGTTGTTTAAAGAAGACAACATAGAGAATGCAAGCAATGGCGAAGAGAAGAATGGCGAAATCAATGGTGAGAGCGGTGTAAGCTTGGTCACTCAGATCCATGTTCTTGCCACCTAATCGGTCCACCATGTCCGGCTGGGGCTCGTACCTTCTCAGCTCTTGCTGGTACGGATCCTCCAGCCTCATCCTCAGCTTCTCCGCCTTCCGGCTCGCCGTCTCCTGCGCCAACGTCCAGTCATAGAACCTCCGCCGCTCCCCGTCGCTCAGCACGTCGTAAACCTGCCTCAGCTTCATAAACTTCTCCGACGCCGCCTTCAGCGGCAGCGACGTCGTGTCCGGGTGGTACTCCTTCGACAGCCTCCTGTACGCCGCCTTTATCTCCTCCATGTCCGCATCCGGTGGCAACCCTAAGAACCTGACGTACCCCATAACGCCTGATTAATTCGTCTGTTCCTCAAGATTGAAGTTACAATTTCCATGACGATAATATGAATTACTTACTGGTAGTGCGAATTGGAGGCGTCGTTGAGCAGATGGGCGAATTTGTCGCCGAGGAGATCTGTCTCGTCGTCGAGCTGCCGCTTTGGATCCTGGGATTGGGATGACGACCCGCCGACCCACCCTTCGTCGTCGTTTTCCCAGTGAATTCTAGTGTCGACTCCTGGCGGCGGTCGTCTGCCTGCCGACGCCCGGACGAGTGAACATCTGTCCCTGATTCGTGTAAGGTGCGGTCTTGTTGCTGCTGCTCTGCTCTGTTCCACTTGGCGAACTGATCTGAGACGGAATAACGGAGGTTGAAGTGAAGCAGAGGAGGCCATCCTCCTCCCACTGAACTGACTGAACCAATAATTGGGTGGCTCAATTTCGTTTCATTTCGTCTTTTCTTGATTGCATTGCGACAATCCAGAGGATTCCAATGTCCAATTTTTCTGTGGTTTAGGATTTTTTCCCCTGCCCTTTTCAAATGTTTTATGTGGGATTTGCTTGGAATTAAACTATTAGCCTAAATACTTAAATGATAAAATGCATCATTTTGCTACTACTCAATGTTTAGAGATTAGTAACCTTTTATCATTAAATTTTTTTGAAGGATCAAATTATCATCCATCTTTGAAAAGTGATGTAAATTTTTTGCTACTGCTAAATAGTTTAATGGATTTTATTAATTTTTTTAGTTAATGTTTTATTTTTATCTTAAAATTTTTAATCTTTAAATTTTAGATTTTTATATTTTGACTCTTTCTTCCTCTCCCATTAGTAGCACCGTCTCTCTATCACCCACTCCGTCATTGCATCACCGTCAAATTAATAAAAAATATTTTATTTAACTAAAATATATTTAATTTTATATCGTGATTTTACGTGCGTTCCATTTATTTTTATTACATTACACAAGTGATGTATGATAGATGATAAATAAATAAATAAAAATTAATTAATTGGACGACAACTACGAATTATAAGAGAATAGGTTGAGAAAAAGAAAGGTATAGGAATTGAGGAATACAATTTGCAAATGTTGCTTCGCTAGTTGCTACCCACCTTCTAATCCAAGTACAACGAAGGGCCACCTTATTGTTGTTTTTCTTTTTCTTTTTCTTTTTGACAAGTATATGTTTAAAGCTCCTTTAAAGAACAGTTTCAATGTTCAGTAGTATTGTGTAGGCTGCAAACACTGTTTTTTAGGGTAAATATTTTTGAATTAAAAACTCATAAGGGAGAAATTACAAAATCAGATCCCCGAAACGAAACGAGAGATAAGAAAGCTATAAACAGGAGGTTGAAACCACTTTATTCAGCACTATTTTTCGAAAATAAAAAAATGGCGAGATCATTTCAATTTTTATAGATACTCCTAATAATTTAATTGTGTTTTTTTTTTTAGGAAGCCGAAATAATACGATTAACCACAGATTCGTACAAGTTGAGAAATAAGAAAAAATGTGGGTAACAGTCCCTAAAAAATAAAGATCAGACTAGTATATTTTTGAGGCATGGAGAAAAACCCCGAGTGTGGATACTATAATGAAAGATGACGTACTCATATTTGTCAGAAAATTGTCTTAATTGCACCTGTGAATGCATGAGAATGTCGTACAATGGCGCTCGCTGAAACGAAACAAGACGCTCCATCACCATGCAGGTGCGAATGGAACGAATCCACCGCCATAGACTATACTCGGGATGAGTCTCCAAACCCAAAGCAATGCAACACCACCAGAAGCAGCAACCAAAACAGAACCTTAACAAAACAGACAAGCAGGAAAGTAGACGAAACAAAAATCCAAAACATAGATAGTATACTAAAGGGATCCAAACGAAATTTGGAGCAAACTCAATCGACCCATGCATTAGGCTGCTCCAATCCTTGTGCATCATGACCCTTGGTGGGGCGAGTTCACTACCATCCTCACCGGACAAATAAGCTTCCTACCTTCTTCCTCCTGATTCACACAGCCTCCCATCAAACCCAAAAACACACTAACACCCGTGGTTGATATCTGAAAGCACCCCTTCGCCCATGGAGGATCTGACATCAACCAACCAATGTAATTCCATGGGGGTGGCATTTTGAAACAAGATCTGGTTAGTCTTGCCAAACCTAGCCAGCAAGCCAACCAGGCCAAAGCCTGGCCGAGAGGCCAAAGGAACCTTCCCCCAACATCGTCTAATGGTTCCAGAGCAAACCCCAGGCCCACAGAGCATTGAGCAATGGCGGAGATCAAACCTAAAGGGTGTTCCCTGTGCCGATTGGACCCGTAGTTGGTCCATGGTGGCAGAAGCAGTGCCGACAGAGGGAGAAGTTACACATCAGCGGCGGTGGAAGGCCCAGATGTCAATGACGAGATCATCTCCGGAGCTAAGCGGACGCTTTGCCAAGGAGGCCATCGATTGCAGAAGGAAAACAACTGGATGGATGGCACGAATATCGACACGGTGGCAAATATAAACCATCAGTGACAACAGACCCGGAACTGCCAATAGCGCAGGCAGAAACTAGGGTTTGCAGCGGAGGAGTACTGGAACCCTAGCTGAGGCGAAAGCATTTTTAAATAATTAATCTTAGTTCCCTAATAATTTTTTAAAATTTTTTTATGAAAGTTTCCTAATAATTTAATTGTTAGTGCTAGTGATTTTAAACAACAAAAATTGAACTACATTGAAAATGCTTCCATTTGACCTTTTAAAAAGGCATTTTAAAAGAAAAATCGAAAACTGAACGAGTACTCCCTTTATTTATTTATTTAAATTGATCAAAATCAAATCTTAGTCTAATTATATACAAGGGAAAGGGTACTCATGTAACGGTGGAGAGACGGTAATGTAACGGTGGAGAGACGGTACTGTAGTACTGTAGGCTGTTACTGATGGGGAAGGGGAAGGTTAAATTGTAGAAATCTAAAATTTAAAAATTAATTTGTTAATTTTAAAAATTTTAAGGTGAAAATAAAATATTGTTCCATAAAATTTAATGGAATTCGTCCAGCTATTTAATGATAGTGATAAATTTATCCCATTTTCCAAATATCGATGATAATTTAAGCCCCATAAAACTTTAGTAGCAAACAATTATAATCCTTTTTTACAACTGTTGTTAAATTAATTTCATACTAAACCTTAAAATTTTTAAAAATCGATAAATTCGTTCATATTTTATAATATTGTCTATTTTTATTCTAATCGTCGGTGATTTCTTCCATGTTCATCCTCTTTTTTATTATGTTCTACTTTTGATGTTCGAATTTTTTTGGAGTTAAATTATGTTCAGGTTAATTTTTTATCAATCCTAAACTATAATCATAATGGTAAAAAAAAAACAATTTTTAAAATAATGATAAAAAATATCCAACAAACAAACATTAAAAGTAAAATAGGACCTTGCCCCAAGTAAAATGTGATATACGTACGATTTTTAAAATGAATAGAGTAAAATTGCTAAAATTGACAACAATGTTCCTTACAGAGTTATTTTGTTTTTCTTAATCAAGTTGATTGATGATAACATTTTCCTTCGCTCCTTCCAATATCTCTAACAGTTTTTAAAAAAAAAAAAAATTAAAATAAGAAGGTAAAAGCAATGTTCTTCAAAATAAAATTACCTCAACTCTAGCAATTTTTCTATTTTGACGAATCATATATTTATTACAATAATAAAATATTATATATTTTTTATTAATAATATAAAAAATATTTAAATCAATGACAAATAACCTTAAAGAGATGAAAAAGGTTTTAAAAAAATAAATTTAACAAAGTTTTAAAATTTAAAGAATACTACAGATTGGAGGAAAGGCTCATCGTTCTTTGCCTAGTTGATTCATGTTCCTCATTTTGAAGAATGAGATGAGGAAATTATTATACTAAAAAAAATGCTAAAAATTATCCAAAAACAAAATGTCAAAAAAATTGAGAAACTCTTGGAGTTGGAGATGCTCTTATGATTTTAAATTTTAAGACAATTCTCATTTTGCCAAGTGGTTTTCCAAAAAAAAAAAAACTATTATTTCACAGCTAAAGTCTATCTACATTCTTAATTAGGCTCTTTTCTTTTCTTTTCTGCAAAATGTGAACAAAAACTTCACAAACTTTTCATGAAATCACCTTCACATCACTAATTTAAAAGGTTCTTCAGTATATAAAAAAAAAGGGGGTCTCAAAACAAATTTGCTACCTTTTCAAATTCTCATTAAATCCATCAATTATCTATGATATACTCAACTTTACGTACTTCCATACATCTCATAGAACAAACAAGAAGAATAAAAAAAAAACATTATCTGAACATAACCTAACTCGAAAACACAATTTTTTTTCATCAGATTTAGTATTCACCTTCACGGAAAAGACGAGAACCTTGATGTGCAATCAAAGTCGTTATAACAAGAATTGATTCAACAACAGCAATGCCATAGGGATTCAATTACCATGATTAATTTCTAGTATGCAGTTAAATTGGACCGAATAATTTTGTTCATGATAACTCAGAATTAATCCAAGATCTGTTCATATATATACCGAATTATTGTTAAATCAACATAAAATTTGATAAATACGCATTAAAATATCAACTACTTAATTAAACTGCCCTGAATTATGATAACCAAAATGATCCATAATTTGGAAACCCTTTCACGTGATACCGAGCGAGTTCACTTCATATGCTAATCTTGGTTCCATTTTTAGAGAAGCTTAAAGTTATAGGAGTATATGAGTAGTAATTAGCAGTACTCCTAATTAAGCAGATGGATTAAAACAGTCAAGAACATTCCCGAATCGATTTTGGCAGTGACACTGCGAAATTCCAAACCATGGAAATGGGGTTAATGAAGCACTAACCAGTTTTTTCTATCTCTACAAAGGCCGCCGCAAGCATATTACGAGCTAGCTAAACTAAGACCCCCAGCGGCTGCGCCGACGTATCTGACGGCTGCGGAGCGACGGAGGCGGGACTCCGTTCCCCCGATTGTCTCCGGCGATGCGCGTTCTTGTTATTGTGCATCCAGACTTTGAGCACATTTCTCTTGATCCCAAGCTCGTTGCAGAACCGATTGAAAGCTCCGTCGTCGTTCCGATTCATTCGCCATCCAATCCTTTCCGCGAACTCTTGCATTCTCTCTTTCTGTTCCCACGTGAACTTCGTCCTGAACCTCTTCCCTCTCACCACCACCCTGTCCGGCGTCTGTGAGCGCCTGTCCTCGTCCCGATCGTCCCCGCTTTCCACGTCTCCTCTTCCACCACCGCTGGCGTCGTGGTAGTGCAGCTGGGGGCGGCGAGAGGAGAACAAGCTGATCGAGGAGGAGAGCGGCACGGCGAGCTCAGCCGGAGGGGAGTGGAAGCCGTGGTGGCGGTGCGGGAGTTCCCTGCGGTGGAAACTGCGATGGCAGCCGCAGGCGGCGCAGGAGAGTGAGTCACGAGAGTTGTCGTGACCGCGAGGCATGAACTCGCCGCAG
>JBBYHH010031280.1:0-16398 GCA_038382905.1 Daphne laureola
AGCAATTGAGAAATTAAAAAATATTATCCCAAAATATTACAACTGTTAGAAAATAAAAGCTAGTAAAACTAGAAAGGATTTAGGCTTCAGATTCTGGCTCTTTTTGGTCTGGATTTAGCGATGTAGGGTCTAATTCAGTATCTTAAGAGTCTGGTTCAGTATCTCTGCCACATCCATGATTGGTTGTATTGATGCTTGATACTTTAACATGTTTCTAACTCAATTCTCCTTTTCTTTCTTAAAGCCACCCACCTGGCTTGTCCTCTTCCTGAGCCACTCTAGCTCTACTCAGAAGCTTAGATCAAGGATAGATAGGATAGATTATTTATTCCTTTCTTGGTAGTAGCAGCTGATTCCATGTGTTCCAACACCCTTTGAGTGAAGTTAATACTCAACCCTTGAATGATTTTATACATCATGGTCAGATCTCTCTAGGTCACATTTTGTGTTCCCTTTTCGGGAAGGAGAACAGGGGTGTTAACCCATTTGATCACGTTGTGACGTAGCTCTGTGAAGATTCCAGGCGAGTGTTGCCCTAGAAGGGGCATCCATTGCTCAACATTCTCTAGGAAGGGGAACTTGTAAGCTTTTCCAGGGAGATCCACGTGATTTTCTTCATCTTTTGTGTTCTCAATCCCTATAGCCTCTGTAACTTGGGGTTTTGAGAACAGTATGGCGCTTCCATTTGCATTGGATATGAACTTAAATTTATCAAAACTTTGTAAATAAGTCCTCAAGGTTTTGGAATCATCAAAATATATGGAAGGAGGAAACAAGGTCAACAATCTCCCCTTTTTTTATGATGAAAAAACACTTCAACAGGTTTTGACAACCATTTTCAAAAAGAGATTGGTAAATCTCTTGAAAAGAATATATGCTACCCATTGGGATGAGATTTGAAAAGTTCTTTAAAAAATATCCATATTCTCCCTCTTAAGAAAACAATTTTTGAAAATATTTGGATTTAAGTTGCATTTTATCAAAAAGTTCAAGCTCCCCTTATTTCTTGAACATATTTCTCACCTTTTTTGTTATCATAAAAAAGGTACAAACAAAGAGGACTAAATATGTAAGTTTTTAAGTGGGGCTAAGTGTACTACTAAGTTATCATCAACGCGTTGATATTCCACTCATCAACGTGTTGAAAATTACCAAGTTTCACAAGTAGTAACCTTTTGATCTTTGAGAACATTTGGCACAGATCTGAGATATAAGCTGATAATCATATGAATGAGTATTCTTGGAATTCATATACTATAGATATGATCAACTTATTTTTGAATGATGTGAAGCATGAATCAGATTCTATCAGAGCATTCATGATACATGTAATTTTCCAGTTTTACTTGACCCTTAGGCTAGAAACATTGAATAATCATGAATATGTGAGATTTAGTCTATATTAAGCACCATGAGTATGCAAACAGATTGTTTTTTTTAGACAGATAAGATTTATTCCAAGTTATTTACTAAACATGCATCTCTAGAAGGCTTTGACAGGTCATGCATATATTGACATGCTTAAAGGTATGAAAGATAAGGTTGAAACATCTAACTCTTCATCAAAACATGATATCAATAAAGTCATGTCATGAGTTAATGACAATTCTACAGGAACTTGTTATCAATGTGTTCATAGAGTTACTATAAACATGTTGATCAACTTGTTCAACAGAAAATAGTAAACATTTCAAACATAAATTGAGATAAATGAGCCAAACATGGATATATATTAATGATAACCAAATAAGGTTGAAAACTTTAACTAAATGTATGTTTAACACAGAAATATCCAAGCAATTGAGAAATTAAAAAATATTATCCCAAAATATTACAACTGTTAGAAAATAAAAGCTAGTAAAACTAGAAAGGGTTTAGGCTTCAGAGTCTGCTTCAAGAACTCCCTTCTTCCTTTTCTCTTCCACATCCATGGTTGGTTGTATTGATGCTTGATACTTTACCATGTTTCTAACCCAACTGTCCTTTTTCTTTCTTAAAGCGACCCACGTGGCTTGTCTTCTTCCTGAACCACTCCAGCTCTACTCAAAAGCTTAGATCAAGGCTATATAGGATAGATTATTTCTTCCTTTCCTGTTAGTAGCAGTTGATTCCATGTTTTTCAACACCCTTTGAGTGAAGTCAATACTTAACCCTTGAATGATTATGTACATCAGGGTCAGATCTCTCTAGCTCACATTCTGTGTTCCCTTTTTGGGAAGAAGAATAGGGGTGATGACCCATTCAAGCACCCTATGACTTAGCTCTGTGAAGATTCCAGGGAAGTATTGGCCTAGAAGGGGCATCTCTTGCGCAACATTCGCTAGAAAGGAGAACTTGTAACCTTTTCCAGGGAGATCCTGGTCTTTTTCTTCATCTTTTGTGTTCTCAATCCCCACAGCCTCTGTAACTTGGGATTTTGAGAACATAATGGCCCTTCCATTTACATTGAATATGACCACTATCACAACTCTTCCTTTTCCTCTTCCAATCTTTAGGTCGGCACAAAATTCTTCAACTAGATAAGGATATCCACACATCCTCATTTCTAGAAATTCAAACAATTTGAATTTCTCTAGCGAATGTACTAGATCAATTAGTCCTAGCTTTAATAGCTCTTCTCTTTCAACATTTTCATAGAGACCATCAAACTGAGAGGGATGATAGATTACCTCTTTCTTAAGCACTAGAGCTTATGACTTGGACTTGTGAGAGTTGGAGAGTTTGGCAGAAACTTTAGCAAGGCTTCCAAGCTTGAGCTTGGTGACTAGAGGTATCTGAGCCTTCTTCTTCTTCATGGCTTTGAGTTCCTCCTTAGTGGCCTTCTTCTTTCATTTCTCTTCACCAGTGAACTTTCCTTTCTTCTTTTTAACTACCTTCTTATTCTCAACTGAAACAACCTTCTCCTTCTCAGTTTTTTTCCTTTTGCTGGACCTCAATGTGTCCTTTATCACAACTTATTATTCTTCTTTAGTGGTGTTAGAAGAGGGAGGATAATTCTTCAGGTTCTTCTTTTTCTTCTTCTTATCCATAGAGACAGGTGTATCTTCAGGCTTATCACCAATTACTTGAAGAGTAAAAGGAAGAAGATCTAGAGAACTAATTTGAATTAAGGCAATGAGAGTCTGAACTACTTAAGACCTCGTCCTCTTCCTTGAGAATGAAATGATGGTCCTGAGATGAATGCTCATCTTGAAGCTTGTCTGTTGGGGACTCTCTTTCTTCCTCCACAACATCTATATTCCCTTTGATTCTACACTATATCTAATAGAACCATAGCTACTTCCTCTACTGGGTTGACTTCTTCTTCAGGTTTGGTTTGATCAACGTGTTGATCACAAGGTGTATCAACGTGCTGATTCTGAAGATCCAGATATCGCCAATAAGGAGTGAATTAGCTTTAAAACAATTTTAAAACCTTTTTATCTTTGCAACCAAATCCTTCATATCAACACATTGATAGATTAGAGTTGAAAAAACTTGTAGAAGCAAGGTATCAACACATTGATGGTTAACACAGATAAGAGTTTTAAGGCAGAGTGAAGGACACAGAGATTTATAGAGGTTTGGTCCAACTTGACCTACGTTCTCTCCTCAAGATACACTTGAGATTTTCTTCACTATAACTGAGGCCAGTCACACAAGGCTTATACATACTTTGCCTAATACACAAAACTTCACCAAGGCTACCTGACATACAGAACTTTACGCCTAATGTCTGACTAATAAGATTTTCACCAATGCCTGACTGACATGACTTTACAAATTTCTTGACTAATAGAACTTTAACAATGGTTGCCCGACACACATGACTTTATGCCAAGATTATGTGATAAAGATGACTTAGCGTGATGAAAGTAGACTGTGATCAAGGCATTGATAAAACACACTATCAACCTTCCTCTTCCGTGGGAAGTTTCACTTGATCAGTGATGTACAACTGGTCTAATAACAACAATTTAGTGAAGTTGATCCATATAAGTGTAAGAGAGTAATCCTTTTACAATGATAGATGTAAAATAGAAAGCTTCTTTGTATTATGACTCTCTGAAGTAGGCAAAGTTGATGTTGATGATCTTTTGGTGTCTTGCAACTTTGTAAATGATAGCTCAAGAGTATCTTTTGATCTTTGTAAGTGAGTAGAAGATGAAGAGTATTCACAGATTGATCAGAATTTATGATTTGGTGTGTCTCTTCTTCTCTTCCCTCATTTTCTTTTTTATAAGCTCCAGAATGCTTGTAGATGGGTAGGAGCATCTTCTGATCTTCATATAGTCATTGCATATGAAATCTTTCCATTTTTACGCTTTGTGAATGTTGGCTAATTGATTTCTAACCGTTAAAAATCTTTGTAGTATTTTCTCATCTTCCATCAATGCGTTAATGAAGACTGGCTTCAAACTTGTATATATTCACTTAGTGTTGTAGCTCAGTAGTGGAGTGGATGACTTTTTATTTGATTGCTTCATGGCCTGTGAAATTTGAAGCTTGTTTTTTCAGCATCTGGCCATCAACACGTTGATGCGCACTGCATCACACACTGTTCTGATCTCTTTCCTTTTTTAAGCTGATTGCATCTTTGTAATCTGATTTCTTCTGATATGATTCAGTAATCATCTAAAAGTTTCCATCTTCTTCATCTCTAACACATTGTCTTTGATTTCCTATGAATGTGTCTAAGAAACAAGTCCACATTAATCATGAATTTGGATTAAAAAATGAATATACTATAATATTCAATATGAACCATGTAACACATGATTTATTGTACTTTTAAGTATTTTGCATTTTAATCCCAACATTGTTTATCTTACAAACTAAGAACTAGTCATCTTTATCAAGACACTAGATTTATCAAAACTTTGTAAAATGATCCTCAAGGTTTTAGAATCATCAAAACAAGTGGTTGGAGGCAACAAAGTCAACAATCTCCCCATTTTTTATGATGAAAAAACACTTCAAGAAGTTTTGATAACCCGTTTGAAATGATACTTGATAAAACTCTTATACTAGAGTATATCATCCCCCTTTGGATGAGCTTTGAAAAATATTTTGCAAATATGAACACATTCTCCTACCAGAACATATTCTCTCCCTTAAAAAAGTAGTTTTGGAAAATGATATTGGGATTTCAATTGCATTATATCAAAAGATGAAGCTCTCCCTTACTTCTTGAATATATTTCTCCCCCTTTTTGTTATCATAAAAAAGGTACAATCAAGAGGGGTTTATATGCAAGATGTGTAAGTGGGAAAAAGTGTATTACTAATTTATCATCAATGCATTGATATTCCTCTCATCAACATGTTTCTAACCACCAAGTGATACAGATAGTAACCTTGTGTTATTTAATACATGTAGACCATGAACATCAATATGCAATTTGAGGTTTTCATGAATAGGCATGAGAGATATGAAATACAATTGAAGTGATCAACTCATTAAATGAAAGATGCATAACATATATCAGGTTCAACGCATCTAGTTACCATTATACGTTTTCATTCTTTCATTTGTTGCTTAGACGGAACATATAGAGTGATCATGCATACAGATCACTGAGTGAACATGAGTATGTCTGATTTATTTGACTAAGATTTAGTATGATCAAGTATTCTGACTAATGTTCTTTGACAATTGACAATTAACCCTTATAATTTACTAAACATGTATATGTTAAATGGATTGATAGGTTTTGCATATTCTAACATGCTTGAATGTATAAAAGAAAGGCTTTGGAACCTTAACTTCCTAATAGAACAGTAAAGTAACAAAGTCAATGCATGAGTCAATATGAATTCTGCAGATACTTGCCATCAACGTCTTGATAGGGTGAGTATCAACGTGTTGATCAAATGACAGAATCACTTGACTTAGTCATAATGTTTGTGTTTAGTACAATATTTTACATAAAAGACTGAGATATCCCTTTTGAAGACAGAGAAAGAAATTTTGGACTTGAAAATAGAAGGTGTCCATTTTAAAACAAATAGATTTCAAAAACTACTTTGAAAATAGGAGTGTCATCAATGTGTTGATGCACTGGGTTTTGAAAACAATTTTAAAATGTTTTAAAAAGACTTTGGACTAAATGAGTGCACAATTCTACTGTGGAGGTTGTAAGACTGTGAATATGAAATTGATTTTCATAACCTTTTGTCTTTGACTCCATAAGAGTTAGTAATGTGTACCTTTCACCTTGGATTGTTGAGGCCCAGTTCTCTTCTAATGAAACTGAACCTTTCTCCATTCAGTGGTTTGGTGAAGATGTCTGACAGCTAACTATTTATGTCAATGAATTCCAATGCTACATTCTAATTTGCCACAAACTCCTTGAAGTGATATTTCACTTCTATATGTTTTGATCCTGAATGTTGCACAGGGTTCTTTGCATGACAGATGGCACTTGTATTGTTGCATTTGATTGGAACATTTCTGAACTTGTGCCCATAGTCCTTCAATTGTTGAGTCATCCAGAAAATTTGAGCTACACAGCTTCCTGCAGCTATGTATTTTGCTTCAATTGTGGATAGTGACATACATTTTTTCTTTATGGAGAACCATGTTATGAGGCAGTTCCCCGTGAATCAACAAGTTCCACTTGTTGATTTCCTATCAATTTTGCTTCCAGCAAAGTCTGAGCCAGTGTACCCATGCAGATCAAAGGTTGTCTTCTTGGGGTACCATAATCTTAATTCTAGTGTACCAACCAGGTATCTGAAGATCCTTTTGATTCATTTCAAGTATAACTTGTTAGGGTTGGCTTGAAATCTAGCACATATGCAGACACTGAACAGTATGTCTGGTCTTTTTTATGTGAGGTAGAATAATGATCCAATCATGCTTCTGTATAGATTTGGATCAACGCGTTGACCAGAAGCATCTCATCTAGTTTAGCTGGGCTGGTCATTGGAGTAGGGCATCATTTGGTTTGCATAGCAAAACTTCTTCAATAACTCCCTTGTATACTTATCTTGGTTGATGAATATTCCATCGTCTCTTTGTTCGATTTGCAAACCAAGAAAGTAGTTGGGTTCTCCTATTATACTCATCTCAAACTCTCCCTGCATTAACATAGCAATTTCTTTGCAGAGAAGATCATTAGTAGAACCAAAGATAATATCATCTACATAAATCTGAACTAGTAATGGATCAGAGTCAATAGATTTTATGAACAATGTAGTGTCTACTTTTCCTCTATTGAACCCATGTTCAACTAAGAAGCTGCTTAGTCTATCATACCAAGCACTAGGGGCTTGTTTTAGACTATACAGGGCTTTCCTCAAATTATTAACATGATCAAGTTGATGAGGATCTTCAAAGCCAGGTGGTTTCTATACAAAGACTTCTTCTTTTATCAAACCATTTAGAAAATCACTTTTAACATCCATTTGAAAAAGCTTGTTGTTTAGAAAATTGGCAAATGCATAAAGCATCAAGATGGCTTCCATCCGAGCTACTGGTGCAAATGTCTCATCGAAGTTAATACCCTCTTCTTGGGAGTATCCTTTGACAGCCATCCTTGCTTTGTTCCTTGTCATAAGACCATTCTCATCAAGTTTATTTCTGGACACCCATTTTGTGCCATTGATGGAATAATTTTTGGGTTTTGGCACCAACTCTCATACATCATTCCTTTGAACTGTTTTAGCTCATCTTGCATAACTAATATCCAATTCTCATTAGCTAGAGCATCAATAATAAATTTGGGCTCTATTTGGGATATGAAAGCTTGAAAACAACATAGATTTCTTAAAGAGGATCTAGTTAATACTCCCTTTGTAACACCTATTATGTTTTCTCTAGTATGGCTTGATCTTTATTTGAACTTCCACCCTGATATTGGTTCCCTTTCCTCTGCTTGTTCATATTTCTTGTCTTCATTGTGAACTAATTTGGGAGAAGATTGTTCCTCACTTTTGTCATGAATTTCTTCTCTTTTAACATTAATGCGTTGATCAGCCTTGATATCAACGCTGTCACCACCCTCCCTCTGACATGCGGAAGTCAGATGGTGCGGGCACGGTGACGTCAGAAGATGGGCCATAATGTGGTGGGTGATCCATAACCCGATCCCAGACATATCTTACCTTTATCCTAAACGCGCCATTGGTTTAGGTTGTCCTGGTTCACAAAAAAAAACCTGCACTTAAAAATTTCCATAATCTATGACAAATTCCTCACATACAAAGCATAACTTGAGCTCAGCTCACCTACCAGATACACCAGAAAGGAGTAAACAATCCCTGAATAAAATATTCATTAACCAGAATTTTAGAAAGTAGACTATTCAGAAAATCAGAACACAGATGATTCAAGAAAACAAACACTGAATCACAAAGTAACTGAACATATTAACTGATAGCCGATATCTCAATTACCCAGATAATATTATTGATATCTTCTCCTTCCTTCTCGTCGATGGTTTCCTGAAAAGACCTGAGGTTGGGGAACCTCGGGGAGATGCTCCGACGCTCAAGTTAGTTCTGGAACTCAAGGTCTAAATGTGTGTAGTTAGAGAGAATATCATCCCTTTGCTCTTAGATGAACCCCCTTATATATGGAACTTCCTCCATAATTCCCGGGCCATGTCTCTACGTTGTAGGGAATGTGGACGACATGCCAGTTTGGAACGTGGGAGTAGAGGAGAACATGGGAGTTATGCGCAGGAGATAACAGAGACGTGGCTCACTTGTCCCGGTGTGGGATTGGAGGTGGAGGGGGCGCAGTCACCTTGACTCGTACGCGAGGGTTGTTCATGTGCACCCCCTGATGGGCCTACCTATGCTTACGTGCGCGATAGCTATGATAGTTGTTCTGCGATGCCTGCGCAGGCGCACGCCTTTGTAGCTTTGCGAGGCCTGCTGAGACGCATGCTTAGATAGTGTACCAATGAGCCCCCCCTCCCCCCCCGCAGGCAGAGTTGGGGTGGGCTCCTGAACTCCGCATGCCGGCACGCGCTAGGCGGGGCACGTCGCCAGCCATTTGACTTGATATTTGCGGCCTTTGGCCAGATGTTGACACGTGTACGGTTAAGGTGCTGAGTTGGTTCATGCCCCGATGTTTCAAATTTCGAAAGTGCAGTTTAAAAGCGTCCATTGTACTTATGTGCCCTACTTTGCTGTTATTTGCTTCTGTATTATCGAAAGCGCGTCGCTGCCCCTTTCTCTCCTAGTGATCGTTCTCACCTCTGATCGTCGATTTGTTAGCCGAGGCTACTCTTCAAGGTGCTTTTGAGTCTCCGATGATCAAGGTTAGTGTCTCTAGTACCGTATTGCGAAGCGTTATAGTGTGGCCTACCATGTGTTTGGCGAAATGCACCGGTAAGCCTTTGATCAAAATAGTCTCTGTTCTTGACCTGGGTTTCTGTTGCTTGTAGATTATGGCTCGTAAGGAAGTGCAAGGTCTGACTCTTATGCCGATGGAGCATACCATTTTAAGCTCAGACAGGCTCGTGGTGGAGCTGTCAAAATGTTCATGGCCTATGAACATTGTTGATTGTTGATTGGCTCAGGTGAACATTCTGAGGTCTGTTGGGTTGCCGGTGATAGATGAGAACAAGGAGAAAGAAACCCTGGCTCTGTTTCCAGCTCAGCTATCGGCGGGGCTGAGGATGCCATTTCCCAGCATCGTGCAAGACATGTGTGCCTGGTGGCGTGTGCCTCCCTCTCAGCTTGGACCTAATGTGTTTGGGAAGATATCAGCGTTCGCCGTCATCTGCAAGATGGCAGGCGTAGAGGCCTTCACGGAGGTTTTCCTACGATTCTTCTATCTGAACTTACAGACCGACGGTTCTTGTTTCCACATTACTCCCATAAATGTGGACAACAACTGCTCCATTATGTTCCTAAAGTCGGTCTGGTTGTTCCATGACTGGCATAAGTTCTTCTTTTTTGTCGCGCGGAAGCCCGCGTGGCCATTTTCGGTAGCCCTGACCGTAGAGCCTGTTCATACGGAGGCCTTGACGCCGGTTCTGCACCGTGAGAGCACAAAGTGGCAGACTTATGTTACTTTGTTAGCTTGGTTAGATGATGTCTTCACTAGCGAGGCGTGCGATAAGCTATTTCCCTTAGAGCTAGATTCGCTTGATGAGGTGGTGTTGCGGTGGGCTGGTCTCAGCACCGAGCACCAGATAGATCTGGACGTGAAGCCTCCGTATAAAGGTTGGTCCACTGCTCGACGTGGTAATGCCATTGACGCCCTTTTCACAGCTCTCGAGGGTCCTAGGGGTAAGTTCGATGCACCTCCGCTTTTTTTGTTTTGGTCTTTCGCAGGCTTTGCTGATTGCAATGAGTTTTTATTGTAGATAACCCTCCGCGGGATGAGTCTGCGCTGGACAGGTCAAAAGTTGTTGCACGTGTTGCATTGAGGGTGCATCTAGCCTGCGTACAAGGGGAAGGGTCGATCGGTGCCACCAGGTCCCTGGGAGAGATACTGGCCCCCAAGAAGCGCGCGGCTAGTGAGGGTCCCTCCCCAAGGGGTGAGGCTAAATGGGTGAAGACCACCGGGCATGATGTCTTTGTCATGTAATCGAGCAGCGCGCACCAGGTCTTCACGGGGAGAGTTGTCTCTCCACCTATGCTGATCGAGGCTGTTACCTGTGCATCGGAGGAGCTGTCAATTGCTAGGGCTGATGCTGGGGTGACAGAGGCTGTAGTAGAGGTGCGTCCAGGTGTGTCTGCCGCACCCATTACGACCTTGGGCTCAAAGAAGGGGCCTCCGACAGGTGTGGTTGCGGCGTCAGCTCTAATGTCTCCGTTGCGGGTGCCGACTAAGGTTTTCGTTGTGACCCTATTGGCTCAGCGGCTTGGTCATGCCACGGTGGTACAGCATGCTCTGGTGAGGGTTACAGTGCAGGCTGTTTCTAGGATCCCTTCCTAGGGAATGGCGGCTGAGATAGAGGTTAAGGTTGAGGCTGGTGGTAAAGCCGCCCCGCCGTCCGGTACGGTGCCCACCGAGACGGGGCTGGCTATGACCGTGGGTGTGGTAGCGCCGAACTGGTCTGGCTTCATTGGTCCTGCGCCCCAGATTGATGAGGGGCATGGATGGGGCAAGGTGTCTCATTGTCCAGCGGATGCTGGAAGTATCCGCGCCGCAGAGGGCGCTAACCCCATCGATAGTAAGTGTTGCTTGACTCTTGTTTATTGTATTGCTCGACTCTTCTTTGACCGTAACTCTCTGTGTGCAGGGCCTGATTGGCATGTTGGCCCTCATGATTTCTTGAATCTACTGAATCCGCGAGTGAAGCTAGCTGAGGCCAGAGTACTTTCCCACTACTTGGAAAGGAAAAGGCTGAAGATGAGGGTTGCGGTGGATGCTGTGACCCTGCGTGAGGCAAGGGCTGCAGATCGAGCTGAGTGCTTCAGGGATAGAGATCTCGACCTCGCGGAAGTGTGGGATCCTGTTTTGTCTCTCACAAACTCTTCGTCTCTGTTGGTAGGTGGAGAGGAGACTATGCTATCTTGCCTTGATGGACTGCATAATCCCTTCAATCGTGAGCTACTTGGGAGAACCTAAGAGTCTCCCGCGCATAGGCTTCGCGAGGCAGCCACGTCGCACCTTAGGGTATATGTCTACCTTGTTAATTAATGATGCCTTGTTGGTCTTGTTTTAACTTGAACCAGCGCAGGCTACGATAAAAAGCTTTGCGGCGGCCGAAGAGGTGGACTCATTCTTAAAGTATGCCGAGGGGCACGATGGCTCGCAAGTGGAGTCACTGCAGGGAGAGCGCACGGCCTGGGCTCAGTTGGAAATAGACAAACGGGCGCTGGCCAATCGGGTTGCACAACTGGAAAGGTGGTGCGTCGTGCGCAATACGGAGAGGGAGCGGTTGCATCTGCTGGAGTTGTAGAAGAGCGATCTCCTGATGAAGTTCAAAGTGTGTCTTTTCGAGAAGGCCGGCGAGGTCTAGCAGCTGGAGGTCGAGAATGGCGTGCTACTAGAGGTGCTGTCTGGGGTCCGCGATACGGCAATAGAGTTTCGTGAATCCTTGCAGGCAGAGGCTGTCTTGAGGGTAAAGAAAGCCAAGGATGTTGCCTTTGCCGCATGAGGTGCCGCAGACAGCACTGCGCGCGGGCTTCTGGATGCGTCTGATCGGGTAAGCATGGCGTTTACCGGCATCGTGGCTGTGGAGAGGGCGCTAGACCTTACTCCTGTTGCTGGTGGGACTAGTGTCACCAATGGCTCTGATCACGTAGGTGAGTCCGACAAAGTGGCCCAAATTGAAGAGAAGGTGCTGGACCTCCGTGCGCAGGCCGATGCTGGCGTGCAGGGGTTTGAAGAGGGTTGGCTCCACTATCGGTGGTAGGTGGAACAACTATTTCCCGAGCTGAATTTTGACACGCTAAATGCATTTTCTTGTGAGTAGCCTGATGTAGATACTCTCCTCCAATGGGGCCGCTCTCTTAGTAAGTTAGGCCCTGAGGTTCTTTTAGGGGGGCCTAGGGTCTCCAACATTGTGGATGACCCTTCCCCTAGCAATGTAAAGTAACCAAAGTAATTGAATGATATGTAATTGAATGATTTGTGTACCTAGTGTGCATTCTAATGTGTTGATTTGCCTCTGATTATGAGTGTCATGTAATGTGTCTCAATTTATGCTCACGCGAGTCCTGGAGTTAGATTCACGGCGGCGGTGGGGTCGGAGAAGGCATTTGATGCAGGCGATAGTCTGCTCTGACCATTCAGGTGCAGAGGGCGCATGTATCATGCGACTATGTGGCGCGATGTTATTCCTGTGACGTGACCTGATAAGGCCTTAGGCTGTGCTCAAGCCTTAGCGGCCGTTCTGACTGGTCGGGTGCAGAAGACGTGTGTGGCACGTGCCGGTGGCCGCTCTGGCTGATCAAGCGCAGAGAACTTTGTCCTCCTTTGCTAAGCGTTATGTTACGGGTGTCCCTGTAGCTATTAAAATTGAAGATATGGAAGAAGTGTCATGTCAGCATTGTATTGATAGAAGTAATTACACATAGTATGGGTGTAAGTCATCAACATGATAATTTCTGGGGAGTGGCTTTCCATTGTAACCTATGAGTTTGAAGACACCAGTACGCACTTTCCAGTGGATGAGGAATGGTCCATCGTAATTTGGTCGGAGCACTCCTTGCCCAGGATCCCTGCCGGTGAGCTCTGATCACAATAGTGCGAGGGCTCCTACCTTTAGTTCTTTTGGCTTGACTTTGACGTCGTGCGAGAGATTGAGCCATTGTTTGAGTGCTATCATGCGGAGTCGAGCGCCCTCGCGGAGCTCCTTTAGGAGGTTCAACCTTGCGCGCATGCCAGCAGCGTTGTCTGTAGGGTTGAAGTTAATCATGTGAAGGGTAGGAAAGTCTGCTTCGATGGGCAGTAAGGCCTCCGTTCCATATACTAGGGAGAATGGAGTCTCACCGATTGGGGTTCGCGGGGTGGTGCGATAATCCCACAATACACTGGGGAGTTCAGAGACCAATCTTCCCTTTGCCCCCTCCAGACATGTTTTTAGACCTTCCTTGAGGGTGCAATTCGTAACTTTTACTTGGCCATTTGATTGGGGGTGCGTGACGGGCGCATACATCATTCTTATGTTGTTCTCGGTGGCCCATTCTTGGACCTTTATGCTTGCAAATTGTGTGCCATTATCGGTGATAATGGTGTGAGGGCTACCATACCGGTAGACTAAGTTTTTCTAGAGAAACGTAATGACTCTTTCTGAATTGATTATTTGGAGGGGCTCTACCTCAAGCCATTTGGTGAAGTAGTCTATTGCGACGATGCAAAAGTGATGTTGACCCGGGGCCTTGGGTATTGGGCCAATCAGGTCGAGGCCCCATAGTGCGAATGATATAGGGTAGGTGAGTGACGGTGACACCGCTGCGGGTAGCCATTGAACCCTTGAGTTGAGTTGGCATGAATGACATTTGCGTACCAAGGCTTTGGCTTGCGCCAGCATTGTTGGCCAATAGTATCCTTGGCATACGGCTTTGTGTGCGAGGGCATCGGCTGCGATGTGTACCCCGCATGTTCCTTGATACACCTCTTCTACCACGCGCTGCCCTTCTTCAGTAGTAAGGCATCTCTGCAGGGGTGCCGAGTATCCGCGATGCCATAAGATGTTGTCTATAAGAATAAAGCGAGTGGCGCGACTGTGTACTGCTTTCTTGTTGGCGATGTCGGTCTGCGGGAGCCCCTGCAACTGCCTTATAATCGGTGTCCGCCAGTCCATTCTCATTAGTTCCTGTGTTTGGAGGACGATGATGTCTATTGCCTGGTTGTCAATAGAGGGTTGCGATAATGTCTCGCTTTGAGATGGTATGTGTCCTTTGGATAGGGCATTCATTTTCACGTTGGCTGCTCGCAGTATGTGGATGGGATTGACCTCTCCAAACTGTTTGATGAGATTCTTCACGAGCTTCAAGTATTTCACCAACGTTGGGTCTTTGCACTCTAAGATTCCCTGCACTTGGTGTACTACTAGCTGCGAGTTGCTGTAAACTGTGAGGCTCTGAATACCTGCTTTGATTGTCATTCGCAGTCCTGCCACCAAGGCTTCATATTCCGCCACGTTATTGGTCACCGGGAACTGAAATGCCACTCTGAGCTTTGCTTCCATTCCCAAGGATCCCTGTAAGTATATGCCCCTCCTGCTGAGTCTGTCTTGGACGCGCCATCTACGTGGATGCTCCATTCTGGCATGGGCGGCTCTTGTGATTGCGGAGCCTTCCCGTTGTCCAAGGGTCCACCGGCGAACTCTGCTATGAAATCCGCGAGGGCTTGTCCCTTGATTGCCTTGCGAGGCTCCTAAGTGATGTTGTACTCGCTGAGCTCGATGCACCACTTGGCAAGGTATCCGGAGTATTCTGGGTGCTGTAGTATATCCTTTATTGGGAGGTCTATGTGTACGGTTACTACGTGACCCTAAACATATGGTTTTAGCTTCCGCGTGGCATAGATCAGGGCCAAAATTAGCTTCTGCAAACTTGGGTATCACATTTCTGCAGCTTGAAGCGTGTGGCTCGTGTAGTAGATTGGCCACTGTTTATTGCCTTCTTCTTTGAGTAGGACTGAGGCGACGCTGGTTCTAGTTGCTGAGAGATAGAGCACCAGGTCCACGCCCGCTCATGGATATTTGAGCATTGGTAGCTTCTTCAAGTGCTCTTTGATGGCCACATAGGCCACTTGGCAGTCCGTCGTCCATTTACAGGCCTTCCGTCGCTTCATTTGGGTGAAGAATGGTCTGCACTTGTCTCCCAATTTTGATATGAACCGTCCTAGTGCCACCGGCCTCTCGGCTAGCTGTTGCACATCTTTGAGGCCACGGGGGGTTCGGAGGCTTGTGATTGCCTCAATTTTCTTTGGGTTCGCTGTGTCCCCCGTGCGTGAGATCTGCACTCTCAAGAATTTTCTCTCTCCCACACCAAAAACACACTTTGAAAATTTAGCATTCAACAAGTTTTTTGAAAGTATCTTCAGTACTATCTTCAGGTATTCCTGATGTGATTTCTCATCCGAAAAGTAGACAAGAATGTCATCGATGAAGACTATCACAAAGGAATCCAGATGCGGTTGGAAAACTCGGTGCATCAAATCCATAAATGCAGCTGGTGCATTTGTCAAACCAAACAGCGTAACTGTGTATTTGTAATGCCCGTACCAAGTTTGAAAAGCTATTTAGGGAATATCCTCCTCCCTGACATGAAGCTGGAAGTACCCTGACCGTAGATCGATCTTCGAGAATACCTTAGCTCCCCTGAGCTGATGAAACAGATCATCGATCCTGGGTAATGGGTACTTGTTCTTAATGGTGATGGCATTCAACCGCCTGTAGTCAATACATAGTCAGACGGTCCTATCCTTCTTCCTGACAAACAGAACTAGGGCTCCCCATGGGGAAGTGCTCTGACGAATGAATCCCTACTCCAATAGCTCTTCGAGTTGTTTCTTCAGTTCAGTCAACTCCACTATCGGCATACGATAGGGAAGAATGGAAATCAGAGTCGATCCCGGCTCTAACTAAATCTCAAACGCGATCTTCTACTCTGGTGGTATACCTGGAAACTTCTCAGGAAAGACTTGTGGCAAATACCAAACTATGGGAATCTTCTCCAACTTCATGCAAGTATTAGCGGGGCTAAGCTGATAATACTCCTCCTCGCTCATCACTGGAATCTACTCCAGCACTGAAAGCTCCATACTGCTCTTGACGATTGAGTCACCCATCGGAGTAGGTAGAGGTATAACCTCTCCGGATAATACGATGTCCCACTTGGCACAATCAATCTGAATGTCATTCTTGGCCAGCCAATACATGTCAAGAATTACATCATAAGTAGGTGTATCTAGTATCAATAAATCAGACTGAACCTTAAGGCTACCCAATGTCAACACACACCCCTGAACTACCTCATTGGAAAATAAACACTGGGT
>JBBYHH010031391.1:0-16389 GCA_038382905.1 Daphne laureola
TTCATCCATGTTTAGACTTCTAAAGTTAAATATTTTTTATGTGTATCATAATTTGTAATATAAATTTCCTAAATATAATTTTATAGAATTTGTTTGCATTATTTTTCTTTGTAAATATTTTAATTAAATATTAAACTTTAAAATAGTAAAAATAAATGATTCATCTTTTAAAGAATAGATGGAGTATAATAGTGTGTGTTAGCAACAAAGAAAAACTGTCAAATTATGGAATATAATTTAATCTTTTAAAGACCATATGGAGTAGATCTATTGCCGCACCGAACCTAGCAACATCTTGCTGTGTACGAGTTTCTAACGATTGGTTGACCGAATTCGCACTTGTTTTCACCAAGTGCTGTCATCTTGACTGGTACAGGAGATGGAACTGAGCACATAAAGGTTTGTTGAGGCACTGAGTTAGTTTCTTAGGTTCAAGACAGATGGTAGGAAAGACTAACCTCTAATGGACTAGTTGGGGATCCAAGGAACAAATTGGATGTTTTTATTGTGATATGGAAGAAAAAGAAAGGGTTGGACACAAAATAGTCTTCTATTCAATCAGTACTAAAACAAACATCAAAGGAATTGATTGGATTATGGAAAAAGTGAATTTTAAAAGAATATTTGTTAAAATATGATAAATACTGGTGTAAACCACCTATCGGCTAATGAATTTATATTAAACATCATTTCAACTTCGTGACATGCTGAGATGTTCGAATGGTTCGTCGTCCATGGCGGTATCAAGGATATAGCTAGCAATGTGACGCTTGTTCGAGCTCAAAGGCAAAACTTGGTGACTTCTCTTTTTTCAGGTCAACTTGGTGACAAAATTGCAGGTAAGAGTGAGATTTTCAGCTTGAGAGTGTGGGCCTTTTGATTTTTGAAGACAACGTTGACAATGGATCATCGCAAGTGTACGGTGATCGCAAGTAATAAATTCGGGAGTACCAGGTCGAACTACAAAGATTTATATTTTTGTGTAATTTGTGTGTGAATTGCAATAAAACTATACTAATGAATTGATTGAGTGATTGATGAATGTTAAGATAATCATGGAAGGACAAGAATTAAAATGACTAAATATCTAGATCAAAGACTACAATAATTAAATTATGCTATTAAACTAAATTATCTCCTAGGAATTTTGCTTCACTTGGATAATGGGTAAATGGATAAGAATTTACTTGTAGCATTCATGGACATTGTTTGCATTTATGTAGTAAAATACATTGAGTCTAAATCATTCTCAAGAGTATTTAGAGTTAAACTAGTAACAATGTCTTATTTCCTAGTTTAATGTGAATTAATCTAATCATGAACTTTCATTCTATAATTAACCTAGCATGAAATTCTCTACGATGTAACATAATTAGCTAATGTATAAGTCTAATCATACCAAGATTAATCATCTATCAATGTATTTAATCACTAATTTCAGAGAATCACAAACATATATCATCAAACAATATCCATTCATAAAAAATATCACATACCCCATAATCAAAGCATCACTAATTCCTAAGAGATAATATGAATTTAGCTACTCAACATGATAAAAAGCATAAATATAGTGAGATAGAGAAAACTCATGTTCATGGTGTAGATAAGTCTAAGTTAACAAAATCCCAATAAGTGAGTAGAAAATGAGAGAACTAACTAATCTTGAGTTTAGAAATGAAATCTACTCAGAAAACTGAAGAAAATCCTAGAATTAATCTAAAATTCATGAAGGAATGAAGTTTGGAAGAATGAAGAAGATGGAGAAGATGATGAAGCGTCTTTTACTGTTGCTGCTGCCCTCTCCATCGCGTCTGGTCCGTCCCTATTTCCAGCCTTTCTTTTACCTAGGGCCTTTTAGTAACTAATGGTTCAGATTAGATCATTAAAAGATCAATGGTCTGTGTTGAATCCCGAATCGAGTTGGTCACCCGTTGATCACCTCGTATGTTGGTCGCTTGGTGATCACTTATTTCAGCATCTTCCAGTTTTGTCACTCCTGGGATTTAGTTGATCACCGGGTGATCATCTCACTTCAACTTTGGTAGCTTCGCCCCTGGGATTTAGTTGATCAACAAGTGATCAACTCACTTCGACACATGTAGTTACAATTGACCCTAGATATTTGTTGATCACCGGGTGATCATTTGATTGTCAGAATTCTCCATTTTGATCCTCTAATTTCTTATTTTTCAACATCATGCTCCCAAAATTCACTAGATTGTCAAATTACCTAATATTGTGAATAAAACTACTCATTCTTCAATTAAATCAATTAAATATTTCATTGTAATTAAATCCTAAAATGCCCTCATCAAACGTGGGTGTGAAAATGTAAACAGAATAATCTTAGGGTAATTTTGTTAGGGTTAATAATTCTAGGGTCTAATTGTTGTAAATAAATTTGAGAGCTAAGAGAATTAGTAACGAGAGTTAGCATTCAGGGGGAAGTTGTATATTTCTCCAAAGCTCGGTTTTTTTTTAGAGGATATTAAAAATGTATGAGATAAACTGAAGATTATGCTAAATTTCATGAGGATATTTGATAATTACTCTACATTTAACAATTTTAAATCTATCAATTCTTTATAAAATATTTCATCCGTCCCAAAAATAATAAAATATTTGACTTTTGATATTCATTTGACTTCAATTTATCTACATTATTCTGAAGTAGAAAAAATATAAATAAAATATGTTTGTAAATAGATTCATGAAATTTTTATTTGTATACAAAAATCTTAAATTTATATTTTAAAATGATTAAAAAATAAAATCATAGATTAAAAGATAAAAAATAAATATTTTATTATTTTTTAGATGGAGAAAGTAATATTTTTCTCAAATTTTATATATCTTATCCATTAATCAAAACACAACTTTATAAATTTTTCAAAATATTTTTTCAACTTTACTAAACTAAGTCTTACATATTCTAGAATAAAAAGTATATTTGAGAAGGAGTATTTATGAAAAAGAAACACCCGCCGTCAAAGTTCACATTTCATATCACTGCCACTGCGACCATTGGTCTGACACCGTAGGGCCGTAGCTCCACATTAGGTAGTACGGCATCGTTAAAACTAACGCCCATGGTTGTAATTTTCCTCTGTATTTTATATCTACGTGAAGCAGTGTACCACCACCAGTTAAGCTTCCGTTTTCTCCCGTCAAATCGAGGATTTCATGCAGCACAGCACAGGACAGAACAGAGCAGGCGCAGGACAATCCTCTGCCCCGTCAGTCAGTCACTTGACCTCTCAGAATTTTTTTCTACACACACATTATTACAGAACACTACCCCAAGATTCGCAGAATTGCTTCTTTGACATTCAGTCTGCTTCAAGCTTAAGCCTTTACGAATTTTACGTATTTAGGGCATCAAGTCCGTATGAGAATTGCACTTGCAGTTGCAAAGTAGAGAGAGAGAGCCATGAACCGCTTCTTCTTCCTCTTCTTCTCTTTCCTGTGTTCCGTTATTTTACAGTTTCAGTTTGGCAACTGTCACAGTGATTCCGATGCTCTGTTGAACATCAAATCTTCCTTGGTTGCACGGAAGACTTCCTCTGCTCTCGCCGACTGGCATTTCTCGGCTTCTCCATCTGGGCATTGCTCTTTCTCCGGCGTTTCATGCGACGGCGATTTCAGGGTCGTGTCTCTGAACGTCTCCTCACTCCGTCTATTCGGGAATATTCCGCCGGAGATTGCTCTTTTGGACAGGCTTCAGAATCTAACGCTTGTAGATCTTAACCTCTCCGGACCACTCCCGCCGGAGATGGCCAAGTTGAATTCCTTGAAGCTTCTTAACATCTCCAACAATCTGTTCCAGGGCAATTTTCCGGGAAAAATCCTTCTGGGCATGTTAGAGTTGGAAGTGTTTGATGTTTACAATAACAACTTCAACGGTCCACTTCCAGTCGAATTCGCCAGCCTGAGATTCCTTCGGCATCTCTGCCTCGCCGGAAACTATTTCTCCGGGGAGATTCCTGAGAGTTTCGGTGAGATGCAGAGTTTGGAGTTCTTCGGTGTAAATGGCAACAGTCTCACCGGTAAAACGCCGGCGTTTTTGTCTCGTCTGAAGAAACTGCGTTACCTCTATTTGGGCTATTTCAATAATTACACCGGCGGCGTCCCGCCTGAGTTTGGGGCGCTGACCCATCTTCGAGTTCTTGATATGGCGAATTGCAATCTTAGCGGTGAAATCCCGGTGAGTCTGGGCAATTTGAAGCATTTACATACGCTTTTCCTTCAAATAAACTCTCTCACCAGTGCAATTCCGGCGGAACTTTCTGACCTAGTTAGTTTAATGTCCCTCGACCTTTCTGTGAACTTACTCACCGGGGAGATTCCGGCGAGCTTCTCCGCCTTACAGAACATCACCCTTATCAATCTTTTTAAAAACAATCTCTACGGTAGAATCCCGTTTTTCGTAGGTGAGTTCCCGCACCTTGAAGTGCTTCAACTCTGGATTAATAACTTCACGCACGAGCTGCCGGAAAATCTCGGCCGGAACGGGAAGTTGAAGCTACTCGACGTTGCTACCAACCACCTTACTGGGCGGATTCCGAGAGATCTCTGCAAGGGCGGTCGACTGGAAAGGTTAATTCTCTTGGAGAACTTTTTCCTGGGTCCGCTCCCCGATGAGCTGGGGCAATGTAAGTCTTTAATTAAGATTCGGATTAGGAATAATCTGTTTGAAGGACCACTTCCCGCCGGAATATTCCAATTGCCGGAGCTTAAGCTGCTTGAGATGAACGATAATGAATTTTCCGGTGAACTCCCGCCGGCTATGGCAGGGGACAATCTCGGCGAGGTGAGACTCTCCAACAATCGGCTTTCAGGGAAAATACCTCCGGCGATTAGGAATTTGAGAAATCTACAGGTTCTGGCGCTCGACTCGAACAAATTCTCGGGGGAAATTCCAGAGGAATTATTCAATATTAGATCACTTTTGAAAGTTAACCTCAGTGGAAATGAGATCGCCGGCGAGATTCCGGAGACGATCTCTAACGCTTCTTCGCTTACCGCGATCGACTTCTCTGTGAATCACCTGACCGGAGAAATTCCGGATTCGATCACGAAGTTGAGAGTCTTGAGCGTTCTGAATCTTTCTGGGAACACTCTTACCGGCGAAATTCCGGAGAAGATGAAATCCATGGCCAGTCTCAACACGCTGGATCTCTCTCACAACAATCTCGAAGGAAGAATCCCTAACGGCGGTCAGTTCCTCGCCTTCTACGGCAGTTCGTTCGCCGGAAACGCCCGCCTCTGCCCGCCGCGACCCTCCCCGTGCCCTCACAGCAGAACGGCGTCGTTCACAGCGACGAAGATCATAGTAACGGTCATAACGCTGGCCACCGCTCTGTTACTGATAACGGTAACGGTTTACCGATTGCGGACGAAGCGTCTGGAAAAATCTCGCGCGTGGAAGCTGACGGCGTTCCAGCGGCTGAGCTTCAAGGCGGAGGACGTCGTGGATTGTCTCAAGGAAGAGAACATCATCGGCAAAGGCGGCGCCGGAATCGTCTACCGCGGCTCCATGCTGAGCGGCGTGGAAGTCGCCATCAAACTCCTGGTCGGCCGTGGAGCCGGCGCAAACGACCGCGGTTTCTCGGCGGAGATTCAGACTCTGGGCAGAATCAAGCACCGGAACATTGTCCGTCTTCTGGGCTACGTTTCCAACAAAGACACCAACCTTCTGCTGTACGAGTACATGCCAAACGGAAACTTGGGCGAGCTTTTACACGGCTCCAAAGGAGCACATTTGCAGTGGGAGCGGCGGTACAAGATCGCGTTGGAGGCGGCGCGAGGGCTCTGCTATCTCCACCACGATTGCTCGCCGTTGATCATTCACCGCGATGTGAAATCGAACAACATTCTGCTCGATTCCGATTTCGAAGCTCATGTTGCTGATTTCGGGCTGGCTAAATTCTTACAAGACCCAGGCGTTTCCGAATGCATGTCCTCAATCGCCGGCTCCTATGGCTACATCGCTCCAGGTCCGCCGAAATTTTCACTCAAATCAGTTCTGTTCATTCCAGATTAATTTTCTTTCTTAATCGTTTGTCTGTTTTTTTATACTGGAACAGAGTACGCGTACACGTTGAAAGTGGACGAGAAGAGTGATGTGTACAGTTTCGGGGTGGTGTTGCTGGAGCTGATCGCCGGGAAGAAACCGGTGGGGGATTTTGGGGACGGTGTGGACATTGTGCTGTGGGTGAGGAAGACGATATCGGAGCTTCCTCAGGCGTCGGATGCGGCGGCGGTGCTGGCGATTGTGGACAACAGATTGAGCGGCTACCCACTCACCAGTGTGATTCATCTCTTCAAGGTGTCCATGATGTGTGTCCAGGACTTAAGTTCAGCCCGGCCCACCATGAGGGAGCTTGTCCAAATGCTTGCTGACCCACTTAGGTCAGCCCAATAAAGCCCCAAACTTCATCTCATGTTGTTGCAGAATAATTCCCTTATCTTGTTTTTCTCATCCTTTTAGGGCTCGTTTGGTTGTCACGATAAATGGTGGGATTGGATGATTAAAATGAGATAGAATATGCTGATTTAAGATAGGATAAGAGATGATTAAATTTTATCCAAATCCACGTTTGGCATTGAATGCAGAATTTTACACAATTTGACAGAAATCATGAACATCAATAAATTCAACACAATGATTAAAGTGTAATTTCTTTAAGTTTTAATCTTTTTTTATTTTTTTAATAACGTTTAGGGACAAAAAATATAAATAATTTTGAGCCAAAATGAATTTTTTTGAAAAGTTTGAGGACCAAATTGTAATTTTTTTAAACTTTGAGGACTATATTGTCATTTTGTTAAAAGTTGGAGGACTATGTTGTATTTTTTTTCACTCATCCCAATCTTCACTTTCTTATCCATCACTATTGGTGGGATACCAAAATCTCTCTTTTGAGGGATAAAATTGGATGGTGAGATAAATTTTATCTCAAGTTTGGGTGCACCAAACGATGGATAAAGGAGGAGATTGAGATAAAAATTATATCATCTCTCCTAATCCTTGAAACCAACCGTGCCCTTAGTTTTTAGTTGTATCTATTTGTAATCAGACAATGAATCCATGAAATGAAGTTGTCTTCGTAATCATATGCCAAATTTTGGAGATGGTAACGAAAAAAGAAGGTACTAAAGTGGTGCCTTTTGAAATTTGAATGGTAGAAAAGGATAGAAATCAGAAGTTAGGTGATTTCCAACACAAATGCTTCTTTTATTATGGGGTTTCAAATCTAACTTTTTTTTAGTGAATTTTATTTTTTTCATGATCTTTTTTTCATGGTGAGTTATACAATTTTTCACCAAAAGATTTTTGGATCTAGGGTGAATTAAAGAGGTGAATAACTTTATTCACAGTGAATTTGGAAAAATCACAAACTCTTCTTCCTGCGCACCTCTCTTCCGTCATGGCTTTCGATCTGGAGATGAAGGCCAAAGAAGCCTTTATCGACGAGAACTTCGACCTCGCCGCGGACCTCCTCTCTCAGGCCATCGATCTCAGCCCTAAGACCGCCGAGCTTTTTGCTGACCGGGCTCAGGCCAACATTAAACTCGCCAATTTTACCGGTAACGCAGTTACTCCCTCGTTTAGGGAAGACAACGTTGCCTTTGGTATTTGATTTGTTAGCTCGATTTAAACTGCTCAGTCTGTGTTTTCTGGTGCAGAGGCTGTATCTGATGCAAACAAAGCAATCGGGTTGGATCCTTCAATGTCCAAAGCTTTCTTCCGAAAAGGGTCAGTTCTTCTTTTTACCTGTTTAGGAAATTCTGTTTTATTGCTTTCTTTATTTCGTTGTCTCATAGGCAGTCTGCTAAGTTCTGTTCAGGTCATGCTTGAATGCTTTATCTCAAGAATTATGTTTGTTAATGTTAGGCTTCGTCGATCAGAAGACAACCGAAGCCTAACCACTTTATGTTACAGCATGAGCATCGTCCAATCCTTTCTCTTTATACTTTTAGTTAACAATAGCAGTTGTAAATTGCTGCTGGCTAGTACTATTAAGTGCAGTAGTACTAATGGGAATTGGGGAGTTGTATAATTAGTGGTCTTTACTTGTAACCGCGTTGTAGTTTCCTGCTGGCTACTGTGGTATTTCTTCAACTGTCAGTAAGGAATGGATAGAAAAGATTTAATACAAATTGTGGTTTGTTCTCACCTGAGAGAACCTATAGCACTCTCTGATTGGGACCTATCAATTAAATTCTTGAACTATCCCTGAGCATTTCTTAAGGAATACTCGTAGTCCTTTAGACAGTAGACTAATTTCTGCATTGGTTTCTTTTCTTGTTCTTGTGAGAAAACAACTACTAGAAATTTCTCAACGCTTTCCTTTTGGTCTTTATATCATTCAAGTGACCTTTTCTTTCCTACAATTTTTATGTAATGTTAACAGCACTGCTTGTATGAAATTGGAGGAATATCAGACTGCAAAGATTGCCTTGGAAGCTGGCGCGGCTCTTGCTCCAGCAGATTCAAGATTTACCAAGTTGATCAAAGAATGCGATGAGCGCATTGCAGGTGTTATGTCTCTCTATTTTGTTTTATTTGGTCATTTTTTTTTCTGAACGGCTTTATTTTGCTCACTTGTAGAAGCCAATGGACCTTTTATTTTTGAGGTTGATATTTGATATTTAATCTTTTAAAAAAAGGATATTTGCGATCAGATAGATGGCTTACAGTACAATGGTACTATATTCGAATCACTGTGCCACATTAAGAAACTATTTAATTAACTTTTTAAATAATATTGATCTATTAGAGGAAATCAGTAGCTTCTCAAAACCATCAACAGAAGAAGTTGCACAAAGTTTTGTGTCTACAAAAGAAGTTGAACCAGTGAAGGAACTTCACAATCAAGTGGCAGCCAGCACACCTGTAAAGCCTAAGTACAGGTATGCACACCTATTTGTATTGGAAATTTATTATTATGTTGATCTATTTGCACTTCAACTATAGTCCACTCTTTCATATATTTTCATGCTGTCAGTGCCTTGTGCTTTTTCTGTCCTTTTACTTAATTGCCCATCTAATCATAGATCTTTCATACAGGCATGAATTTTACCAGAAACCTAATGAAGTGGTTGTGACAATATTTGCAAAGGGCATTTCACGCGATAGCATCTCTGTGCAATATGGTGAACAAATAGTATGTCAACAATGTTATTTGCCAGAACATCTCTGTTTTTCTTTATTTTTTTGGTTTCTGTTTTGGGATTTAGTTGGTAGATTTAAATGCTGATTAATCCACCCTTAAATCTAACTGGTTGAGCTTGAATCAAGCAGACTTAAATCTATAATGATTTTAATTTTATTTCTGCTCTGTAGCTGAGTGTCACAATCAACGTACCTGGTGAAGATGCATACCAGTTTCAACCTCGCTTGTTTGGGAAGGTATGCGAAAAGTCGAGTCCTTTAGAACCTTTCTGCTTGATTAATTGTTTTATTTATTTTTTTCTTTTGATTTTATACTAGTTTTGTGTTTCTCCTTACTTTCTTTTTATTTGATAAGAAGTGAACACTTCTTATATCTGTCAGTTGGGAGGTAATTTTAACTTAGTAACTTAGGTTTTAAATATTTACTCTTAACTTGAGGTCTAGTCTGTAAAGTTGTGAATGAAGGGTTTACCTTTGATTTTGAAAATGAACATATGCAGATGAATGTAGGTCAACACTGTTATAGGCAGATGCAAACTCCATCCATGCTCTCTCTCTCTCTCTCTCATGTTACCTTTTGCTCGAACAGATATTGCCTGGCAGCTGCAGATACGAGGTTATGTCTACTAAAATTGAAATAAGGCTGGCGAAAGCTGAACCTATTCAGTGGACTATGCTTGAGTACAGCGAAGAAGCTAATGTCCCTCAACAGGTCACTCCGTCTTCAGGTGGTGATCAACAATTAAATTGCTCACATCCTCAGCTTTTTTCCAGATGGTTACTTTCTTTCATCTTCATCTTCAGTAGTTGAGCACAATATAGGTTGCTCGCATGCATCTTTTGCAAATTGATCGTCTCTGTTTATGAAGCTTTTGCTCCGACTTATTCATGTTACGTTTAAAGATCCAAGTAACATAGAAGCCAGGTGGGCCAATTTATTTTTCATCATTGCTTTTTTCTTGAAGAGAAATGAGAAAAAAAGGGGGAAAACAGAGAAAGAAATATAAGTTGTAAAATTTTGTCTGGGACATATTATACTGAGGCTATGTTCTTTTTCAGGAAATGAAGTTCGGTAGTAATACTCCCTCCGTCCCTTTTTAATAGTTACGTTTATTTTTCAGTATATAATCTATTATTTATTTATTTTTAGCATTTTGGTATGTAAAGTTAAGTAACGTATAATATATATGTATATATAAATCAATGTGTCTAGTTTCTAGAAATATTTTTTCCAAATTTTTTGAGCAAATTCTTTCTAATAAAAAAATGAGTCAAACAAAAGTTTAAAATTCAAATATAATGATTAAATAGTGACAGATGGAGTATTGATTTAACAGATTACTTGTTGGCAGTATGCCATTAACTTGAGGAATGCACTGGCTATTGTAAGCTGACTTTAGTGGCCCTGATGGCATTGTTGTCAGTTAAAATTGCTTCTTGAACCTATTTTCTGAGTCGAGCTCAAAATCATTCTTGTCATCATTCGAGCGCTTACAACTCTTGTTAACTTCTTCTAATGTTTGAGTTCACAGTCCCTGCTCCTGCAATTCCTTCTTATCCATCTTCAAAGCCGCAAAGAGTAGACTGGGATAAAATGGAAGCCCAAATGAAGAAGGAGGTTTGTTTGGAGTTTTTGTGGTCCTATGCATTCTGCCTAGGATTTCATCATCTTATGTTCTGCAAAAAGGAACCTTAATGTTTATAAACATCTCTCTATTGTTTCCCTTTAACCGACAGGAGAAGGATGAAAAACTGGATGGTGATGCGGCTTTGAATAAATTTTTCCGTGAGATTTACCAGGATGCGGATGAAGACACGAGAAGGGCCATGCAGAAGTCTTTCGTAAGCTTTCATTCAAAATAATTTACACCTGAATGCTACTGTGTTCATTCCAGAAGTTGTTTTTGTCATGTTATGACATGGTTTTGTTCTTTGTAGGTGGAGTCGAATGGTACGGTTTTGTCGACAAACTGGAAGGAAGTTGGTTCGAAGAAAATCGAGGGAAGTCCACCAGATGGAATGGAATTGAAGAAGTGGGAATACTAACTGAGTGATTCTGTACGTGGACTGGAATTTTGGTTACTTTTTCTTGTTACAAGTACCTTCTGTTCAGGTTATCAAGTTATTTATTTGACTATACTACAAGAAGTATTCGAGGCAGTCTCCTCTGTGATACAACGTGTTTCTGGTCATTTTGTTCAAGGACTAGTTTTTCTTTTTTGGTTTAAGTGCATTTGCAGTCGTTAACTTTAATTATTTTCTCATTTAGGTGCTGCTTAAGTTTTGGAAACTATAATGGGTAGTCACTTTTAACACTGTATGGCCACTTTTATTAAATACTTGTCATATATTAATTTTAGTGGACCTAAAATCAATTAGGTCATAAAAATGATTATATGATAAATTTTAAATGATAGAGTGTCTAAAAAAAAGTGTTCAAATGACTGTGTATAGTATTCTTTGTAACTTTTTGTCCTATAAAAGTCACATTCTAACTTTCTTCGTGCAATTGTAGTCTTTTCATCAAGATGTTTCCTGCTACTTTCTTTGCATCCAACGTTTTTAAATTTAACATTCCGGTCACGCACTCCAACCCTGATTACCGGAACCAACTCTGGTGACGTTGTCCAGCGCTAATCGGCTGCTTGCATCCCGCCCCCGCTCTGGCTGGCTGCCCCCGCCGCACCTCTGTGCCAGCCAGCGCATTCCCAACCTATCCGCTATCTCTTGATATAAGATAAGTGAGTTAACATTTCATCAAATTACGAGTTTAGAAATAAGCTGAAGAATTAAATAATTGTTCTATCTCACGAAAATCCAAGGGAGGAGTGAATTTTGTGGTTACAGTTTTCGTTCATCTTAAATGCTTCCAAGAAAATCTGTTATGTTTAAGCTAGATGGAAATTAAGTTGTCTAACAAACATATTCATAATCAACTGAGAAATGAAAGGTAACAAGATTAAATAAGTTTGAATTAAGGCTTCTCTAAAAAGAGTAACAACATTTCTGAGATATCACTGTAAGGAAAAGATACATTTTATTTTAATTTTGTAGAGAAATGGACTATAAGAGATCAATTTTGCACATGATCATACCTAGAAACTTGACAGATTATTGTGATTGTAGGTATTGTGGCCAAATTGACTGTTTCACAATCACACAGTACAAAACAATGGTCGTGATGAAACTGGAGAGTGGAGAGGCTGGTGGCTAAGAGGAATAAAATGAACTATAGTGGAAATTGTGGTCTCTTCCTTGAACTATAGTGGCCTATTTGATCATTTTCTTGAATTATAACGGCAAATTCTTCGGTTCTGCGATCTCCTTCAGATATCAGACTGAAAATCGATCGGTGACGACAAGGGAAAGAATGCAGTTTTTCGGAGGATCGGAGACCTCACCGTCGCCGACGGTGCCGACTTCGACGGGAAACAACGCGAACGTGATGTACCTGTTCAACCGGAACGGCGTGTGCTTGTTCTACAGAGAGTGGAATCGGCCTCTCCACACTCTCAATCCTCAGCAAGATCACAAGCTCATGTTTGGTCTCCTCTTCTCTCTCAAATCCCTCACCGCCAAGATGGATCCCACCTGGTAATCTTCTTCTTCTTCCATTGTTCGTTCCCAATTTCTGATTTGGGGATTTTCTGTATAAATTATTTTCTTAACTAACTCTGTAGATCCGTACACTGTGCAGCTCCGATAAATGGAACCTCGGGGTGCCGCAGTTGCCGGGGCAGGGATGCTCATTTCACAGCTTCCGAACTAATACCTACAAGCTCAGCTTCATGGAAACTCCCTCCGGAATCAAGGTCACCCCTCAACGCTCAATTTTGTGGCGTTTCTTAATCCAAATCCTGCTTTCTTTTCCTGTTCTTCATTTCGTTTCCATGTCCCAATTATTGTTTGCCTTTTTATTCCAGTTGCATAGTGGCATGTCAAATCCTGCAGGATCGAGTTTGTATATAGATAGTAAAGGAACTTCATGTTTAGTTTACTTGCTTGAGAAATATGGGTGAATTGTGTTGAAAAAGCTGAATGCTTAGTTTACTTGGGATGCTCCGTTTTTGTGAGGTTTCATCATTACTATTTATTTTGCTTCCTTCAATATGTGATATTTGTTTGTCAGTGGTGTATACTGTGGAGGAGCTAGAGTTTGTTCATGAGATTTAGTTTCTACAGTACTTGCATTCTATACCATCATACCATGTCACTCGTGTATAAAGAACAATGCATCACTGTAAGCTATAGGCTATAGAATCGTGAATTTTCATGTTTTGGGATCTGCTCTTCTTCTGCCAGCTCTTCTTCTTTAAATATCAATGCCCACGAGTGAGGCAAAAGTGTTATTCCAATCTTAATATCACACTTCTGTCATACAGATCATCTTGGTGACACATCCTAGGACTGGTGATCTTCGTGACTCGTTGAAGTACATCTATAACTTATACGTTGAGTATGTGGTCAAGAACCCTCTATATGCACCGGGAACTCCTATCAGGTGACCGTACTCTCATTTTCTGCCACTGTTGTTTCCGCAGAATCTTTCCATGTTTCTCCATGAAGACTCTCATTTCCAATACTGGTTTTTTAAAATATGTTGTTGCATATGTTTTCCTTCTCAGTATGTCATTTACTAAACATATATTGAGATATCTAGTGATGAAAGTATGCTTCTCTCCATTCTCTTTCACTTTTTTTTTTCCTGTATTGTGAGTAGAGTAGAGATGTAATTCCTGGGCCTTGAATATATCCTTTTTACCGATCATGAAACGAAGGTTAAGCTAACGTCTGTAGTATGGAAGAAAGAGGTGTTCTTGGGGCCTAGTCACCTGACTACCCAGTCTACTCATAATGTAAATTAAGGTGGCGTAAGTGGTAGCAGTAGCACTGCCCTAACCTCAATGCAGGCTACTTGTTGGGTTGGCATCATCACATGGTAGCAGTCTTAGATTAAGTTATAAGTGTATCAGGTCATTTCTAGCAACTAGTTCCTCCAAACGAATGGTTATGATTAAACTGAACTATATTTCATCGAATGCCTTATGGTAGCTTGTTTTTAGTACCATTGGAAATCAAATTTTGAACTTATCTGCTTCTGCTTGCATTCTGCTTTAGGTGTGACCTATTCAACACAGCTCTGGATCAATACGTGAGAAGCATCTCGTAGAGGTCTCTTTGACGTTACTGCTGGGAGAAATTTTATTTCTGGTGAGTGGTTGATAGTATGATATTAGTGTCACATTGGAATTGGCATGCTTCTGGGTATCATCAGTTTGCAAATTTAATATGAGCAGTGATGACATATTTAACTTCGTTTGGGCGAGTGTTGTTTGTTTTTTCAAACCTCAATGAAAGAATTACAGTATTTCTCTTTTCGGCTTGAGTTGCAAGCTGCAATGATGAATTTAAGCCATAACGCTTCACAGCCCATTGCCTTCACCATCCGCTCCTTGCTCGGTCTCATCTATTTCCAGCCAACTCCCAAATACCTCTACTCCAGCAGCTGCAACAGTTAAACCGTATCATGTTATATCTTAGAACTGTTAATAGCAGCTGATCCAGAGTCACTAGATGCTTTAAGTTTGGATTTCAGATGTGTATGCTCTGTTGTGAACTTGTGATTGCTCTGCCTCTTTTTGATTGTTGCAGTTGCACCTGCACATATGAATTGCTGTGAGTGAATGATGCCTGAGCTCATTCCCAAAGGGGCTATATACTAGTAAAAGGGTAAACATTACGAACAACTAGGAGTAGGTCTTAAAAGCGAAATTCGTCCTTGTTTTTTCATGTTTTCCGTTAATGGCATAATCTCAAAAAATAGTTTGGTGGTAAAAAATTTCCTTTAATTAAACGTTAGTAACAAATTCTCTCATTTTTCTGTTCTTTTTTTTTTTTTTTACTGAAAGCGATTTGTTATTATTTCAAGTAAAATAATATTCCCTCCGTTCTAGAATTATTGAAATGTTTTTTTACTGTTTCAAGTTGCAGTGTTTGACTCAAAATTTAACTAAGAAAAACAGTAAAAAAATAATAATAATAAATATATCTAGAAAGATTAGATTGCAAATTATAAGAAACATATGAATCATTTAACTTCATATAGGATTTCATAAAAATAAATAATAGATTAAATACTGTGAAAACAGTAAAGAAACGTTTTAATAATTCTAAGACGGAGAGAGTACAAATCAAAGTTTACCAAAACAAAAGCCAAAAGCCAAAAGCGAGGACAAAGTCAAATAAGAAAAGAAATAATGAAGAAGTGGTGACACTCCCTTAAAGAACAAATCAGAACTAAAACATACTAGAATTAAGAGTAGAACTATCCCGGTAGGAAGCTTTTCCCTGAACATGTTGTTGAAGAGCTGGACAAAAGCACATAAAGTCATAGTGAAGAAATATAGATACTCGATTTTGACCGCGACACACCAAATAGGTTCTCATGGAACCGAATGTCATCTCACTATACGCGTGCAGACAGAAAGGAATCTGTCAAATCAAGTAAACACCACCACAAAGCTAAAGCAACAAACTCCCAAACAACAAATATGACACACCACCAAAGTCATACTAACAAATCGGAAAGACGAACAAGCGAGCCATACTAAGAAAAACGGAGTGTGGAACGATGGCTTGTAGCCCAAGCCACCTCGTAACCCAACGATCAAGGCGCAGGGTGAGACAGGAAGTCCCCCTGCCATACCAAGCTACGACCAACTGCCTTAGCAACAGCTTCTGAGATATGTGGCTTCTTCCGGGTAATCCCGACCCCGAGTGCTGCAGACTTACCATGCCACTTGTTCGGACGCTTTGTACTACCCCTGAACCGAGTTTTAGGTGACATAGACTGACTCACCGGATCCTCCACCAAAGCTAATTCATTACTCACCGTATTTGGGGGGATTTCTTGCGCAACAGGGACAAGTGCTAGGTATCCTGCCGGAGCCTCCTTTACCGCGGCCGCCTTAACCTGCGGCTCAGTGACAGCTGAGGCCGCGGGCACAGGTTGCGACATTGAGTCTGCCGCCGCCTTCGCCGGTGTCACCATCACCGCAGGAGGGTGATATTCCCCACGGCATGAGGTCGGGTGCCGCAGCCAGTCACTATACTGATTACATGCACTTTCATTCTCCACAGGAACCAAACTGATAACAACCTTCTCCTAGCTATGTACTAGTATGGATCATAAGGTTTGATAATTGGCG
>JBBYHH010031500.1:0-16386 GCA_038382905.1 Daphne laureola
AATATTAAGTGTGGAGATGCAAATTCTGGTCCAGGGATTCACTGGATTGGAAAACTCCGAGTATGTGATATCTTCTGTAGATATTCTGATGGGTTCGGTATTAGATGGACTTTTGGAGGACCAAGAGTTTTAAAGTGGGGGGAAATGTTAGAGACACCACGAGAATTCACAATTTGGAATCGGAATGTGAATCTCGGGCCATTTTGCTGAGGTAAATTTTTTGGGACAAAATGGTCACAATCTGGAGAATTAAGGGTAAAATGGAAAATAAAATTTTTTAAGTGTGGAATTTGATTAATTTAAGTTAGAATTAATTTGTTAAGGTTAGTATGAGATAAGGTAAGGATAATATAAGATAAGTTAAAATAATGTTAGTGGATAAGATATGTCAAAGGATTAGTGAGTAAGATAAAGTAAGTAATGTGTGGTAGAAATAATTGGTAGTATTAATAATAAGTTAAGTGAAGTATGGTAGTAACTAAAGTAACTTAAAGAGTGAGGTATATGTGTATGGTTGGTAAGTAAAATACAAATAAAGTATAGGATAGTAATATATATGTATGGTAAGGTAAAAGAGGTTGTAAAATACATAAAACATAAAAAACTCTTTCTTCTTCTTTCACCCTCAATCTCCGAATCTGTTGCTCCCTATTCTACCATGTTCTTCAAAATTCTTCATCCCATCTTCTTGTTTAGCCCCTCAAATTAGTTGGTAAGTTGAATTTTGTGAGAGAATCACCTAGAAACTAAGGTTAAGAACAACAAAGATCATCCTCTCTTCCTCTCCCATGGTTCCCGAAATTAGGGCCTTGTGTGTGTGATGATTTCTCTTCAATTCCTCATCAATTCCTTGAGGTAAGCTTGTAATTAGAGTGGTTTAAGGTTGGTGTGAGCTTCTCCTACATCATATATGCATAATTGGTGGAAAACTGTTGAATTGAAGCTAGGGCTCAAAGTGTTCTTAAACAAGCTTTGGGGGAACTTTGAATTGTTGTTAGATTTTTGTTGTTGGGTGGTTTGGGAGTAAGTTTCATGCTTGGAAGGTTGGCTAATTCATTGTGTATCATGGAGCTATGTTTTAAGGTTTAATTTGAGGTGGAAGAATAAATGATGGAATTAAATTGTGGTGTTGGTAAAAGTGTGTTCTTGGGATGTTGGGGAGTAACTTTGATGTTGGAAGTTAGTTGAAAATCATCACCTAGCTATATGTTATGTGTTAGCCAAATTTGCATGGAAAATTGGGAAATGATGTGTGTTTCTTGTCAGGTTGGTTGTAGTGTTTTAATGGTGTTCTAGAGGTCCCAAATTGGTGTGGAAAGTTTGGAGGAAACATCATTAGTAAAGAATCATGGTTTGGCCGATTTGGTGGGGGAAGGTGCAATGTGTGATAATTGTATGAAATGTAATTGTTTGATGGTTTCTAAGATGTTCGGAAGTTAATTTGGTGGTTGGCATGAATAAGGAATTAATTTGGTATGTTTGGGTAATTTTGGCCGAAAGTGTCTAAGTTGAGAAAGTTGAGGGTGTTGGTTGGAATTGGGATATTTGGTGGTGAAACATGTTATAGTGACCTAATTGGTTGATAAGTAAAGCTTTGTGGAAATTTTGACAAGTTTGTCATAATTTTTCTATGATTGCTGAATTGTGCTAAGGAAGAAAGTTGGGTGATTGTTTGTGAAAATGTCATGTTTATTGGTGGATGATGTTTAGGAGAGTTAATTGTTGGATAAATGGAGTTGTGTGAAAGTTTGGTGAAGTTTTGTCAATTTCGGTAATGTTGGGCTGAATTGCAATAAGTGGGAAAGGTTGGGAATAATTGTGATATTTGCTGAGTTGTGGTGTGAAAAAGGAGTTTTGTATGTAAAGGAAATGGTGTGTATTAATTGGAAGTTTAGGACAGTTTGTGGAAAAAGTGTCACAATCAGAAACTCTGTTAAGTTTCGGAAAAGTAAGAAATGGAAAGTTAGGAAATAAATTCTGTGTTGGATATGTGATTAATTAGTTTTGTTGTGGGTTGAATAGGCATTAGGAAATTGTCAGCTCAGAATTCTGTGGGACTTTAAGGAAAGTAGGATTCTTCTGGAAAATTCTGTTCTGCTCATAGATACTCAGGTGTTCAACTTTTCTTTTATGCATTCTGGTTTACTGGTTTGCATAATGGGTAAGTTGAGACTAGTTCCCGGGTTGAGGGTGGGGCCCGGTGACTCTAGGGGCTAGTTACGTAGTAGCGGTAATGGTCTACAGGTATGGAGCTCTGAAGGCCCAATCGTTATATGGTCAGGGATGTGGATCTGTGGTGCCTGATCATTATATGATCGACACTTTGCTTCGTGAAGATAAATGGAGTCTGTTATGTTATTATCTGTTATATTTCTGTGACGGTTTTCTGTTAAGGGTCCTAGGCCCTGGCTGGTACCATGCCTTCTGTTCTGTATATTACTCCCAAGTGTACCCATATCCAGTCGGGTCTTTGGGAGGCCATCATTCTGTTCTGTTCTGCTCTGCTCTGTAAAATATATTTGTATTTATTTTGTTCTTTGGTTGCAGGAATTCTGAGAACGTGTTCCTGCGGGGTAATGTAAATATATGTTTGTTTGCTATGCATTCTGTGTGTTTTGTGTGTGATATTTTGTAAGTATGTTCTGACTTGTCTCGTGCAGGATTAAGTTCGTGATATTGCCCTGCGGGACACATATATAAGATAATCTGTCTGTTGTGCACGGGCTGCACAACAACTCTTCTGATTTGTGAATAACTTTGAACGCTAACCGTCTGTTGCAGGGCTAACGTTCTTCGCTAACCATATTTTTTCAGGATTTTTGTTTAAAACCATTATCTCTGCCGCTGCCCTTACAGAGTACCTTTCGAGGACTCACCTCTTATAATTACCATTTTTAGGAACTTATGATTTCTGGCTTACGAGATAAGATCTGCATAGTTAAGAGGGTGTTAGTAGCAGCAGCAACAAGGACTAGTGTTGATCTGGGTGCTCGTGATGGTAGAATCACTTGAGCATAGTAGGTTACTGGCTCTGTAGGGGTACATTGCATTCTGTACATGTTGTTCTGGAACATCTAGGAACATGTAGGTATATGTTCACTAGTTCTGGATTATCTGTATATGTTGTGAAGTTTAGGGTCATTTGTCTATATTGTTTAATCAGGGAGTGTTGGGCTCCTTTCTGGAGTATCTGGATTGAGCTGAGCTCAATTATTTATGCATGATTTGCATGTGTGTATTTTATCTATCTTGTGTGTGGGTTATGGACTCCGCCCACCACGGAAATTATCGGTTCGGGTTGGTAAGGTGACTCAAAATCCCACCGTCACCTTCCCCTCTGCACCGCTGCCGCTGCAGGGCTTCCGCGCGCGCTTGTGGGGGTGTCTGAGGGGAGGGGGTGGTGACTGAGTGAGTCCTCGAAAGGTACTCAGTAAGGGCTGAGGTAAGGTAATGGTTTATAAAATAACCTGCAACAAAGAACGTTAGTAGTTCCTGCACGAAGGGTTAGCATGACATGTTCTAACAACCTAAATATCTCATGGTAAATGATATGCATGAAATGCGGAATACTCATGATTCCTTCCTTACCTTATTTCCTGCGACCAAAAAGATTAGCATGTACAATATGTGATATACTACACAGTTCATTCACCCTAAGTAAACACATGATGAATGATATGCAATGTATACAAATGACAATAATATATAACAGATGTCCCGGAGGACAGAAAGGATATGGATACCAATCATACACAGATTCAAATACCAACTTAGGTACATATACACACTGACGTAGATTCATATATCTACTTAGATACACATACACATACTCGTCCACTCGGACGCAGATTCAGATATCAACTTAGATACACTTATATATACTCGTCCACTCGGACGCAAATACATATGACGGCCCCTGAGGGTTGATGCTCAACCCGTCGGGGTTCCCACATACAGAACATTCGCATGGTACCAGTGCGGGGCCTAGGTTCCCCGTAACCGTCATAATCACATAATAGGTCAACCATTGACCGATGCATCTAGCATCAAAGAGTTGATCACCATGATCACAGAATACAAAAAAACATAATTGATCATCAAGATCACAGAAATACCAGAACACAGAGAATTGATCATCATGATCATAGAAATCCAGAGAAATCCAGAAATTGATCAGCCATTGATCATTAAATAACTCCGAGCTTGAAAACCTGCATACCATATAACTAGTTCCGGGAGTCACAGGGCCTCACCCTCAGCCCAAGACTAATAAACCGCAAACTAACCCAAATTGCATATAAAGCATCCCAGAATGCATATTCAAGAAACTTTAGCCCTTTTCTAAAATAAACTGCAAACTTCCTGAGGCAACCCAAGGCAATCGTTATCAAAAGTCCGGTAACATTCCGGTTGGATTCCCAGCTATCCAAGATGACTCTAAACAATTACATAACAAAATGAATTGAATCCTCAATTCTTTGATCTAAACTCAACATTCAAAGCAACTTAGCATTTTTGGCCAATTTACCAAAAACAATGACCAATAAACGGAAATGTTACTCAACATTCACTTTTCATCTAGAAAAGCCCATTTCCATTTCATTTATCACTAATAAGCAACCAACTTCTTATTCTTTGTCCAAATGTGCAATTCGGCCTTATTTCCAAAATAGTGACCAACTTTACTAATTATTACCAAATTGCTCCCTTAGCCTTATTTTAGCTCACGTTACCTAACATTTGCCACTTGGCATCAATTAACAACAAACCTCTTTTCAAAACCATAATTTTGGCCAACATAGTAAAATACACGAAAACAACTCTCTTTCACAATCCAACAACACTTAAGAGCTCTAACCATCCTTATTGCAATTCACAACCATACTTAACAAAGATCATCCATACTTTAGCAAAATACGAACATTGAACCATACTCCTTAAATTCGGCCAACATTAAACAATTAAGGGAAATTAATCCAATTATCCACATTTCAACTTAGAAGCTCAATTTCAACCTTAATTCAACATAATTCCACCATTTATCCAAGAATACCAATTTAATTCTCCAACATACAAATTCGGCCCAAACTTGAAAATCAGCCAAGAAAGTTTTCTCCAACTTTCAACAACATCTTAAAAGCTTACTAATAAGACTAATCCATCATCAATTCCATAATTCATCATTGATTACCAATTACTTCATAATCCCCTTTAATTTTGGCCCATTGAAAAAAGTACCCTAGGGGGATTTTCTTCAAACTTTAAACATTAATTTAGGAGCTTCATAGCATCACTAAATCATCACAATTCAACACTGTACCAAAAAACATCAATTAATGTTCATCACTACAAAAATCGGCCAACTCCCCATTTCATCAACCATGATGATTCAAGCTTAACCCCAAGTATTAAATGTGTTCATAAACATCTCAATTACACTTTAGAAACACCCATTCAATTTAACCCCAACAATGTTCATGAATAGATGAACCCTAGCTCTCTAACTTCAACCAAAATAATAAATCATGTAGAGAAGCTTAACAACACTTTAAAATACTTCAAATTCATGCTTAGCTTACACAAATATTGAAGTAATTGATGAAGAACACTTGCCTAAATCAACCCCTAAAATTAGGCCAAGAGAGGAGAGAAGAGATGAGCTTGATTCAACTTCCAGACTAAGTTCCTTCATGAATCCTTCATGAATTTGAGCTCACCTTCTTAAACCTTGAAGATTTCTTGAAGAGATGATGAAGATTTGAGGAAATGAAGCAAGAAAAATGGTGGTAGAGAGAGGGCAGAATCGGAGAACATGAGAGGGAAAGAAGAGAGAGAACTTTTTGTCTAAAATGATTTCTATCTAACTTACTAACTTAATATTACCTATTTTCTACTACCATCACATTTATCTCCATTTTTATTTACCAACCATAAATTTATTAACCCCTTTTCACTTCATTTACTTACTACAACATAATATTACTTACACATAAAAATCATTCTACCTCATCAATTTGACACATGTAATCCACTTACAATATTTTAATACGTCATAGTTATCCACTTCATGATATATACTTAATATCATATCATAACATATTATCCAAATTAATCCTCCCATTTTGGCGCCACTTTAACTTCCAAAATAATGTCCATTTCTCTCCAATTTTCTAAAATGACCATTTTGCCCCCCGAACTAAAATTTAGCAAAATGACCCGGGATTCACATACTAATACCAAAATGTGAAATCTCATTGAAATGGACCTCTAACAATCTCCTAGGACATGGAAATTAACAAAAATCGTGTCCCGCATATTTTATATCAAAGTCCCGGCGATTACAAAATTTGACCTCCGGTCAACTTTATCGAAAAGTCACCATCCGTCAACGGTGACTGTAACAATAGCAAAAACCCTAACCATCAACCCCTAAAACTCATTTAGGTGGTGCATATCACTATGGCATTCCTTATCCAGGTTGAGTAATGTGTAGACCCAAGTATGGCTAAGAGGGGGTGAATTGGTCTTAAAACAGATTTAAAACCGTTGGCTTTTCAAACAAAACCCTCTGATCAACACGTTGATAATACCAAAGTTTAGTATATTTGCAACAACAAGATATCAATGCGTTGATGCTGTGCACTGACAGAAGTGTGTAGAAGAATGAAGGATACCAAGCTTTATAGAGGTTCGGTCACATGACCTACGTCCTCTACTCAAGTCACACTTAAGATTTTCTCCACTAGAACTGAGGCCTGACACACATGGCTTATACAGAGTGCCTGACATACAAGACATAAAAAAAAGTTGCCTGACACACAAGACTTTATGCCAAAATTCCTTACTAACATGACTTAACAAATTGCCTGACTAATAGGACTTTCTCAAATACCTGACTAACAGGACTTTGTACAATGGATACCTGACACACATGACCTTACGCCAAGGTTTCCTAACTAACATGACTTAGAATGTAGACAAGAATGTTGTGATCAACATATCGATAAAGTAGTCTATCAACCTTCCTCTTCCTTAGGAAGTATCACTTAATCAGTGATGAGGAATTGGTCTATCACCACTAACTAAAGATGTTGATCAATGTAATCTCGAAAGAGATAGCCTTATATAGAAAAGAGATGTAATGTATAGAATAGGCTTCTATGATGAACAACTCTCTCCGGGTGTTGTCAAATCTTGTTATAGATGATCTTTAGGATGATTGCAGCTTTGTGTATGATAGCTTGAGAGTTTTATGATCTGTTAGAGTGATAAGGATGATGAAGAGTATTCATAGAATGTACAAAGATGTATGCCTGTTGTGTCTTGTGTGTATTTATCTTCATCTCTTCCTTTGGCTTTTATAGGCTCCAAGTTGCTCACAACTAGGTAGGCGTGTCTGACATCAATTCATAGTTGTTGTTGATGGCCGATAGGCCCAAATCAAGTTTCCAAGGCCCAAAGTGGGCCCATAGACCCAAAAAGCCCGCAAGAACACTTGAGTCAGGAACCTAGGAAAGGGGCCCCATTTAAAAAAATTGAAGGCACCATACCCAAATGCATACATCCGTAAACCGAGGTCATGCCCTCAGCACATTACGACCTGATGACTTCATTCAGATTACATTTTCCACCTGTCCTCTGACACCCGTCACCCCTTTCCTGTCAAAGTATTACAGATGTGTCACTATATTAGACAAGACTATATAAGCCTACCTCATTCCATCATTTAAGGTAACTATTCACTATACCCAAGGTCTGACACATTCTTTCCACCCTCTATACTGAGTTAAGGATCAGAGAACCCTTCACCGGGCAAAACTCTAGCGCGGTCTATAGATTTTGTTACGTCTCAAAGTTTAAACTACCAAGCTATGAAGGTGGAGCTGAATGTAGTCAAGACCAGGAATAAGAATCTCAACAGCGTGGTGGTCCTCATCGAAGAGCCGCCACTAAATGGCCTCGTCTGTGGGCTTGGTGGAGACCCCTAGAAGAATGCTGATGTCTAAAGGTCGGAGGGAGTCCCCCGTCCCCACGAAACCGCACTCATAGGTGAGAAATATCACACTGAAGGGTCGTCAGACCCGGAGTACGTTGAGAGTACTGCTAACGGAACACCCCAAGACCCAGCCATGAAGGGCACCAGCCTCCGGGCCTCTTCAAGCCTTGATAGGAGTAACTTGAGGGAAGGACAGGATATTCCAGACCAAGTCCTGATCAGGATGATCAGAATGGTCCTTGTAGAGGAGCGACATAGCATAAGAAGGAGATCAGACCATTCTCAAAATAGAAGTACGGGTTTGCATTCAGGCAGTAGGCCCTGAGTGGAACGAGTCCGAACCCCCAACATCAAGCTCATCCAACCACGAACCTCAAGAGAAAGACAGCCACATAGATCCCAATCACCCAAAGCCTACAGAGCCCGATAATGTTCCCCGAGACCCGAGCGTATCAATATGGAAGATCCTAGAGATGAATTCATCCGACAAATGATGATAAGACTGGAGGAAGTGGAAAGGGACCCTAGAAGGAATCAAGAGGCAAGGTATTAGGGTATCCTGAAAGAAGAAGGGTCATTCACCCGCAGGATCCAAGCCATCCCGATGTCTAGGGTATTCAGCCTTCCCCACCCTTTGGAAATAGATCGTGGTACGGGTGACCCGGATGCATTCATCAGGAAATACGACAGAGCCATGGAGCTGAAAGGAGCAGATGAAACTGCCTTATGTAAATGCCTAGAAGTAGCCCTTGGAGGACCATCCTCAAGCTGGTACAACGCTTTTCCAGCACATTCAATCTCTTCCTTTGGAGAACTAGCCACAAAATTTACTACCCATTTCATCGGAGTAAGAGATCGGCGAAGCGGGACATCCAGATGTTCGACATCAAGCAGAAAACAAATGAAAGTATTCAGGAATTTGTCAAAAGGTTCAACAGAGAAGCAGTGCACGCGTCAGACCTGACTGATAACATACGCACCATGGCCTTCATCAAAGCCCTGTTGCCAAACTCTAGGCTAGCTTATGAGCTATCTAAGAAGCACCCTTCATCTATCAAAGAAATGTACTCGATCACTCACGAGCACATGATTGCCCAAGAGCTGTTGTCTCAACGTGAAGTTAGGCCTGAGGGCAAAGAAACGCAAGAGCATAAAGTGGAAGAATGAAGAGGGAGTTTGAATCCTGTGGGCTCGGAAGGATTGAGAGGCTAGAGGAAAGAGTTTAGAAAGCCAATCTCGTTAACCCCCCTCAACACTTCCTGAACCACTGTATTGGCCGCACTCAAACGGGAAGGAAATGTGAGTTGGCCAAGAGGAATCCTAGAAGAAGCCAAGTGCAATGACATGAAGTACTATCAGTTCCATTGGGAGAATGGTCATGACACCGAGCAATACTATCAATGAAGAGATACATTGAGCATCTAATCAAGAAAGGCTCCCTACCATAATACCTGAAGATGCCCTCGGGTGAAACAGAAAGACAACCCCGGAGGAAGGAGAAGGTCGATAATAAGGAGTTTGAGCTGGACAAAAGTGGAAGAAGGAGGTCCCCCAGCCAAGCCACTGATACAATTAACACCATTACCACAACTCTGGGATCTAGCGAGAGGAAGAGAAAAGCTAGAGAGGTGGCATACCTCAACTACGGTGGCCCATCGGACAAGGTGAAAAAACCTGATGGTATAGACGTAAAGATCCCGTACTATGATCCACTGGTCATCACGGTCAGAGTTAGGATGATTGATGTCAAAAGAGTCATTTGTGATGATGGCTCGAATGCAGATGTGCTGTTCACCAAGACATTCAAAGGACTGAATCTAAATTCAAGCAAGCTCACCCTAGTAAACAATGCTACCTACGGAGTCGGGCCAGATGAGCTACCTGTCCTTGGATGTATTGAACTCCCAACGATGTTCATGGGTTCAGGTCCCGAAGGTGAGATTTGGTACATGACTCTAATGGTAAAATGGTTGGTCATTGATGTGCCCTCAACATATAATGCTATCATCGGTAGGGAGACTCAGGGGGCCATTCACATGAGGAGCGATGTTAAATACCTTAGAGTGACATTCAAAATCGATGAAGGTGATATGTCCATTTACATCAATCCGAAGGAGGTGAAAGATGTAATGGCCATCAGTCAGAAGCACCCAAAGGCTGAGAATCCAAACACATAAAACACGAAGGCAGGAGAAAATGATGACTTGATCACAGAATAAGTCATGCTTACAGAGGAACGGTTCACCCAAATCTCAAGCAACCTTCCCAAGGAAAGTAAAATGAAAATTGTAAGCTTGCTGTAGTCGAATAAAGATCTTTTTGCCTATTCTTCGAGTGACATGCCAAGGATCGATCCTAAGATAATTCAGCACAATCTTTGGGTTGATCCAAATGCAAGGCCGATAAAGTAAAAGAAGCGTACTAACACCCCCATCAAAAGAGTCTTCATCAAATAGAAAATTTTAACCTACTCGATGCATGTGTCATCATGGAAGCCTTGTATCCTGAATAGTTAAGTAACCTGGTGGTCGCCACTAAAGAAGATAACAACAAGCTATGGATGTGCATCAATTTTATCAACATAAATGATACTTGTCCGAAGGACTGATATCCTACCCCACCAATAGATAGACTGGTGGTCTCGACATTCAGATATGCAAGACTTAGTTTTTTGGATGCATATAGTGGTACCACCAGATCTGAATGAATCCCGCAGATGAGGAAAAAACCTCTTTTATCAGTGACTCTAGCATTCATTACTACAAAAGAATTCCCTCCGGGCTTAAAAATGCCGGAGCTACTTACCAAAGGCTCATGGATCGGATCTTCAAGGATCAAATTGGCCAAAAGTTGGAAGTCTACGTCGATGATATCATCATCAAAAGAAAGGAAGAGGATGACTTGATTCAAGACATAGAGGAGGTCTTCGAGCGGTTCCGAAGATATGAACTGAGACTCAACCCAGACAAATGTGTGTTTGGGGTAAAAGCAGGAATGTTTCTCAGATTCATAGTGTCCGGATGGGGTATATATGCAAACCTCGCAAAGATAGAAGCACTCATGAATACCAAAACTCTAACATCCATCAAAGATGTACAAAGGTTGCTCGGGCAAATAACAGCTCTAAGTAGATTCATATCAAGGTACAGAGACAAATGCAGGCCTTTATTTAAATTACTAGTCAAGGAAGGAACCAAACCTGGTAGGATCAGAGTTAATAAGGGTGGAAAGTTGACCAAAGAACAAAAGGTAGCTCAAACGGCCAGTTTCGCATGGAGCTCTGAATGCCAGAATACATGGGAAGGCATAAAAGCGTACTTGGAGAAAATGCCGACATTGAGACAATCAACCGAGGGCAAGCCTCTGATAGTATACCTTGACGTCAGAAACAAAGTAGTAAGTTCAGTTCTAGTCCAAGAGGACGACCGAAGACACAAATGGCCAGTGTATTACGTGAGCAAATCCTTACATGGGGAAGAAGTCCGGTACCCGATGCTTCAAAAGATAATCTACGCCCTCATTCTTTCAGCACGAAGGTTAAAACCATATTTTCTGGGGTACAACATGTTGGTCAGGACCAGTTTTCAAATCAAAGATATCATGAGCAAAGTCGACCATTCGGGAAGATTATCCAAATGGTGCATCGAGCTAGCGGAGTATGAAATCGTGTACGAGCCAAGAAAGGCCATCAAGGTGTAAGCATTCACAAATTTCATAGACGAACTATCTTTCGAATCAGAAGATCAAACTCCAGAGGCTTTGAATGAACCAATATGGACGCTACATGTTGATGATGCCTCCGGAGAAGAAAAGCAAGGGGCAGTGCTGGTACTTCAGGGTCCCGAAGGCATGAAAGTCACTTGATCCATCAAATTTACATTCCCAGTCACAAATAACATAACCGAATACGAAGCCTTCATATCAGAACTGGAATTGGCTAGGAAAGCAGGCATTCGGTCGATCAAAGCATATAGTGATTCGAGCCTATTGGTGCAGCAAATGAATGGGGAATATGAAGTCAGAGAACCAATCTGAAGAAATACGTGAACACGGCTAAGAAACTCGTTGAAGAGTTCGAGCAATTACACTTGGAAAAAATCCCTTAGGCAATAATAAGCAACGAGAATATACCATATTGGATGGCGTCTACCATATTGGAAATTTTAACCCAAGCCGAGCTCTCGGAGGGCACAACATAAGCAACGAGAATAAGAAGACAGTCGGGAAAGTTTGTAGTCATCGGGGATGATATGTATAGAATAGGGTACGCCTCCCCCTTACAAATGTGCATCGGGGAAGAAGACACCAAGGAGATCTTAACATAAGTCCACGAAGGCACCTGTGGATCACATATCAAAGCAGAAGCACTAGCCGCAGTCATCTTAAGGCAGAGATATTTTTGGACAAACATGAAAGAGCAAGCCATCAAATTAGTAAACAAGTGTCGGAAGTGCCAAGAACACACACACATTCAAAGACTACCATCCGAACTCATAAGTTCAACAGATTATCTGATCCCATTTTTGGTATGGGGAATCGACCTCATCGGTGCATTACCAATGGCGCCCGGAGACATGAAGTATTGCGTAGTTGCCGTTGACTACTTCATAAAATAGATTTAAGCCGAACCTTTGGCCAGTATAACAGCCGAGAACATATGAAAATTCATATGGAAAAACATAATATGTTGGTTCGGGTGCCCGAGGGTTATTATTGCAGATAACAGATCCTAGTTTACAGACTCCGAATTCCAAGAATTTGTAGAAGAATTTGACATTAAGCTACACTTCACACCGGTTGCACACCCACAAAGCAATGGGCAAGTAGAAGTCTCAAACTGAACCATCAAAGAAGGGTTGAAAAAAAGATTGGGAAAGTCCAAGGGAAAGTGGCCCGGGGAACTCCCACATGTCCTCTGGAGTTACCGAACCGCACCTAGGAAAGCCACCGGAGAAACTCCTTTCTCACTTATGTATGGAACTGAAGCATTGATCCCAATAGAAGTAACTCATTTATCCCTACGGGCACAAACCTTCCAAGAATTTGAAAATGAGGAAGGGTTAAGGACTAACCTGGAATGGTTCGAGGGCAGAAGAGAGTGAGCCGAACTCAAAAGAAAAGCCTTCCAAGAAAGAACGGCCAAGTCTAGCAATGTAAAAGTAAAGCCTAAAGGACTAACAGTTGGAGATCTAGTCCTAAAGCAGACATAGTTGGGTTCAAGAAAGACCAAAGGAGGAGTATTTGGGCAAACATGGGAAGGGCCTTTCAAAGTTATCCATGAGGATTGAAAGGGAGTATATAGACTTCGGGAGAAAGAGGGTAGAGAACTTGAACCCCCGTACCACTCGGAAGCACTTAAGAAATTTTATGTGTAAAGATATTCCAAGTATCAAATGAAAACAAAAGAGAGGATGTAGGGTTTTGCCGAACCTCTATAAAAATAAGTGTCTAAAATATCAGGCTTCATTAAAAACGCTCGAAGATAACTAGAAGAGAGATATCCCGAAGGCATAAAAAAAAGAACAGATTACAAGTTGGGGGGATTGGTTGTTGAATGTTCGATCGAAGAGATCATTGAAGGATTTTCCGAAGGGGTTGCTGAAGGTCCAGAAGGTGTCTGTTCGGAAGACACCGATGACAGCCAGAACTTGGGACAGTACCTTGAAGGATCTGCTTCGTCCACTTCCCTGGAGTCAAGACCCGAAAGGTCAACCCCAGGATTTCTCTCTAACACATGCCTCCGGGAAAGATAGAATCCTTCATGGAATTTGCCCGTAGCTGAGACAGCTGCATCCATAATCTTCTAGCAGTACCCGGAGAACCTGTCATTTCTGTTCTGCAACTTGGCCGCCAATGTACTGATCTTGTCCTGAAGAACCTTATTGTCTTTCTCATAGTGGTTGTTCAAATTCGTGAAGTTAACAGCAGAGTCGACATCTTTCTTCTCGAACTCCTTAACCTCATCCCGAAGCTTATAGACTTCATCCTCATCTTCCTTCAGACGGAGCATTCGAGAAGACATCACCTTAGTCAGAGCTGCCTCAGCCTTCTCAAATGATTCCACTTCAGCCTCCGTACCCCCTACCTTTCTCAGCTCTTCTCGAACCTCATCCATCGGGAGCTCGAACGACTCAGCCAGGCTCGTCCTTTTACCCAACACTTGCTCATAGACATTAATTCGTTGAATCATCTTGGCAATGATAGTTAATGCCTAAGTTGCCCGAAGCTCAGCATTTGACCGAACGGAGCTAGTAGCCCGAACCAACTGGGCAATCCATCTGGCCACACAATGGATCTAGAACCGAAGACAAGTCAGCAAAACAAAAAGTTGGACAAGGTAATACACAACTCAAAGGAAGTAACTAATTACTTGGGAACCTTGAACAACCATCCTGGAAGCCGCAACAGCCAGGTTTGGGAGGAGAGTTTAAAGATCGTCCATGGTCCGGGCAGTCGTAATCCCTCCCCACAACTCCGCAGCCATAACTCTGGCATGTTGGTCATCCAGGAGGCTTTGGGCCTCATGGAACAACCAACCAGGTTCCGGAGGGATCAGGTACCCTCCTGAAGTATGGAGTCGTGCATCCCTCGGTTGACGCTTATGTTCTTGCACATCTCTCCAGTCCGGACCTAGAGCGTGAAAATGAAAACAAGATAACAAATGAAGAGGACCATCCCCGAACATCCGGTGCAAGTTGTAAAAAATTGGCCAGAAAGGAAGACACGTCAACTTAACTGATTTATTCTTACCTAACGTATACTCCATCAGGAGTACACCTTCGGGCGCCTCACCAACAGGGGAAAAAACCTTGTATTTCCCTCAGCCAATCTTCCTCCTCTTGGTATCAATCTCCTCTACGCCGTTATAAACATAGTCCATCGAAACTCCAGCAGGAATCTGTAGCACGTTTTCAACCGAACCATGAGGAGGAGAGCCCTTACCACTAGATGGAGCAGGGATGTCAAAGTCAGCTGCCTATGAGAAGCCTTCAGGTGCCTCCTTGTAAGTAGCTGCAGGCACGCTCGAACCTGAGGTTGAACCTTTCTTCCTCTTTGGCGCTCATTTCGGAGTTGGTTCAGGGTCGGGAGCAGGAGCCGATGGCTCAACAAGAAGATTCTTGAAGACACGTTCAAAGTCAATGTCCGGTTCATCATCCGAAAAACTCATCTCTCTAAAAAAAAGGATAAATTAGAGTTAATATTAAAGGGTACAGAGTATACAAAGGGAAGAAAAGAACCTTTGACAAAATCCACATGAGATATCTCTCGACGAAGGCACCGAACCAGAGCTATGTCCCGAGCTGATGGTACACAAGCCCGAATCCCGAGTGCAGCTAGGTCACCCTTTATTTACCGAAGGTGAGTAAGAACAACTTGGGTAATGAGACTCCAGTGAAGAGGAACGGGGAACAATTCTCCAAGATTATCGCCGAACCAATTGACAAGTTCCCGAAGTTTGGCATAAAAAACTTTGTATTTCTCCATCGAAATATAATCGTTAAGTAGACGCCAATGGGTCTTCACATCGAGAAGATCTCCTACTTTCCAAGCAGTCTGAAGCTTCTAGGAGGGATCGGGATGCATGAAGAAAAACTCATTGTGCCAACCTTTTCGGCTAGCAGGACACTGCCAGGTCAAGTTATATTTTATTGTGAAGGTTCCTTGGGCACCGAAGTGGTAGAAGCAGTTCCGGGCCTTGGTCATTATTTTGTAGTATTGCATGAAGGCCGGAAGAATTGGAGAAACCCCGAATGCACCACAGAGGGTCAGGTAGACATTAATGTGACAATAGGTATTTGGGCTAAACTGGTTAACCGCAACCACATGGGCTCGAGCCAGCTGACGAAGGAAAGGATGGGGAGGAAAATGAACCCCGCACTCAAGCTGAGCCTTAAACACTACCATCCATCCGATACCAGGTTCATACACTTTACATTTATTACTAGGCACCCGAGTACGTATATTCCGTGGTAAAAAATAGGTTTTTTGCCACTCCTGAACTAATCCCAGAATAACTATACTTTTAAAGCCTTTGACATCGGCCCAATAGCCTTCAGGCACTACACCCTTCACCTCTAGAAGGCAAGGATCCGAAGGACGACTAATAGATGGAGCAAGAAAAGCCATTTATTTTACCTCGAATCACTGGTCTAAAGAAGCTTATGTCACTGACGGACCAAATGAAAATAAACCCCGAGCACTCTGGTCAACCACCACTTTATGCCGCCGGTAGAAAAGGACTTTCGTACGACAAGCTTCGAATAATTTCCCAGGACAAATATTTCACTTATGAACATACTCCAATACTTGTCATTAATTATCCCGGTAATTACACATATTAAACTTCATGAGCACATGTGTAAGAAACATTTCTTACACTTCATGTACTA
>JBBYHH010031610.1:0-16386 GCA_038382905.1 Daphne laureola
CGAAACATATAATTTCATTTATCAGACTTCCATATACAATGTATTACAAGGTTTTGATAAATTTACAAACCGACCACCGGGAAAATACATTGAAAAATGACATAATTCCGGGGTGGGTGTAACACAACATACTTACATACAATCCTCAAACTTAAAAAATACCAACATTCATACATTAACCATTAAATCCGAGTTCCAATAAGAAAAATGCCTAACCATCAGATACAATCCACCAAAAAATGGTCATCGGACCGTGGTGGCTATAACATTCTCCCCTACTTAAGACTCTTGGCCCTCCAAGAGTTCCTTCAATGTTCAATATTACTGGGGGTATCATCCTACCATATCCTTTTTCTGTTTCCAAAATTACTTCCGTATTGAGTGGTGAATCCATCTTGCTTTAAACTTGGGGATTATCTTGTTCAGGGCTTCCAGGTATCCCTTATTGTTCTATCCCATCATGTCCGATTTGAAACACATGTCCCGGTCTTGCCTGCTATTGCGCTGGTGGTGGGAGTTGTTGTTGTTATGTCTGTGGTGTTACACCAATTTCTAATGCACCGCGCCTACGGGGCACATTAAATTGCACTCCAGGTTGAGCTGGAATTTCCTGTACTTGTGTTTGCGGAAAGTCTTTCACCCAATGGTCGGTAGACCCGCATTTAAGAGACAATCTTGATTGATGATAGAACACTGAACCAGTGTGTCATCGGTCATAGTAATTGCAGTACCATGATTTATCTGTCGAAGCCTTTCCTTTTCCTTTATCATGTTGTGCTGGTTTGCTTGAACCGCTGGTACTTTTCCCTTAACGCGGTGCTCCAGAGTCTTTACCAGTAGTCTGAGATAATTGTGTCACTATTCGGGTCTCACGACACTCATTCTCAATTCTCTAGGCCTTCTGGATAGCTTCATGATATCTCACAATGTCCAGAGGTGCCAGATACTTCCTGATTTCATCTTTCAATCCTCTCATAAACCTTTTTGCCTTTTGTTCTTCATTCCCATGATAGTGGGGGACATATCGCACTAACCATTCAAATTCATGTTTATAGTCCGCCACTGACTTGTCCCCTTGAACTAATGAATCAAACTCCAATTGTCGAAGATCTCTTGTAGCATATCCAACCCACCTTTCATGGAAGAGGTGAGAGAATTCATCCCATGTCATGCCGGCATCTCATTGTCCACGGTGATCATACTCCGTTTTCCTGGTGGCAATGATTGACTCCCACCAGTCACATGCCCAATCACGTAAATAGAAGGTAGCTAGAGGTACCATGTCATCTGCTGGAAAACTAAGTCTCCAAAGAAGTCAATCCATATCCTTATATCAAGTTTCAGCTACCTCGACCGGACCTTTACCTGTGAACTTTGGGGGTTTGAAATGCTGGAAGCATTCTATCAATGTCAGTCGACCCGAGTCGGCAGAACTCTCCGACCGTGGTCTCTGTGCTTTCGGTACATCATCATCATCATGATTAACTCTAGGCCAAACCCTCAGCTATTGAGGATGTACATTCAGATCAGCCTTACTTAGATTAGTATAATCCTCTTCTTCATCAACGTGAGCATCATAATCCTCATCGTCGGAATCATCATCCTCATTACCTACATCAACATATATGGGATCCATCGATCCCATTTGTGCAACTTTGGCATTACCCCCTTGGGGTTGACCTGCCTCATCATCATGCCCTGCTGCTGTCCATACATTGTTGAGCAGTGTTCTCATTTGTCTCAACACTTGGATCAGATTTCCTTGATCGATACCTTATTGTGGTGGGGGATGCACTGACACCACTCATTGTCGAGCCACTCTTTGGCTTCGCCTTACATTAGTTGTCAGAGCGTGATCCTTGTCCCTCATCTCTGGATTCCATTCTCGCTGTCTGCAAGTTTTTACCATTTTTGAAATACCATAATGCAGAAGTACATTTAATGGTTAGTCATTAAGAATAGCAATATAAGAAAATTATCACATAGAAAACACGCATCACAGATCATACACAAAGATCACATAATACATATCACAACATTATAACAATACATTTCTAACAATCCTATAGTACCGATCATCACTATATCATCTTTACACTCGAACCACCATCTGCCATTAGGGAGAGGTAGTTTAGACTACCTTCCTGAGCCGAGGTGGCATCCTGTCCTCCGGGCACATCTCATTGCACCCCGAGTCAATTACCTGTTCCCTACGCAGTAATCGTAAATAGTACCGAGTCTTAAGACTAAACGGTACCTATCACATATTAAACTAACCTTAACAATGATTACCGTTCATGCCCTCGCGCAATCCCATCCTTTCAAGAACCATAATCCTTGCACATTCTTTTTACTAATCGGTTCAAAAGTCTCATATGACCATTACATGAAATCCTTACCAATTAATCAGCACTCTTCTTGTTCAGTACCTATTCCCTTTTCTGCATAGCTATTTCCTTTATTACCTTGGCTAGAGCATTCCTCTTTTCATAGTTCCAAACAAAGTGGAATTCATACCTTCATCTTTCACTTTTTAACAAATATGGGGGAATCACTCTCATTCCATGTTGGGACCTCATCTATCCCGTTGCACATTTTCCATTTACCTTATGCCCATCATTCCCTCTCACCGATGATACTCTCGGTCATAAGGGTTAAACATTAGCCATTAGAACTATGTCAATGGAAAGAAAATCCAACCTTTCAAACCAGATCCATACTTGTACATCACAATTCGGCCACTGTTGGCATTTCCTTACCTATGCTATCGGAGAAGACTGAAACACTATAATTACTTTACTCATGTCAACCCATCAGAACTTATAACATATTCATTTGAGGCCACTAGGTCCTTCGGGCACCATTCAAACCGACAATCAATCACATCCCTAACACTTGCAATAGGTCCTCAACTCCGAACCTAGTGCAGTGAAAGTTTCATTAACACTAATGGTTGCTGGGCATCCCATACTTTCCTTTAACAATATCATATGGAGTAGGGATCTATATCTCTTAACCCTATCTTTCTGAGACATAGCACCCTACCCGCGAGTATCACTCATTTTCCTGAAATTCATATCATAAGAAATAGCACATATAACGGTTAACTGTACAACACAAGCAAGTAACAGTATTTCCTATTGGCTCTGTAGTGTAGATGCAATGTATAATGCATGTTGCAATTTATCGCATATCTTTTTAGCATCAACCACATTAAGTAATAACTTACATAATGACAATTTCTATAAGAAACTCCACTAACCTACTCTTTTCGAGGTGAGAAATAATAAATTCTACCAAGGGTCCAAGGCGGGTGGTAACAAGCATGGCATCGTATGAGACCCTGTATGGGTAAAGGTGTATGACACCTCGTTATTGGTCCAAGGCATTAGATAGGATCGAGTAGGCCCCGAGGTCATTGAAGAGACTATAGAGATGGTAAGGAAAATACAGACGTGGTTAAAGACCGCAAACGATCGGACCACCTCGTATATGAAAAAGAGACACTGCGATCTAGAGTTTGAGGTCGGGGACAAGGTCTGGATGAAAGTTGCACCGATCAAAGGGACTGTTCGATTCGATAAATGGGGTAAGCTGGCCCCAAGATACATTGGTCCCTATGAGATTTTAGAGTGCATAGGCAAGGTTTCTTACAGGCTAGCCTTACGTCTGAGCGTGTAAGCGGTACATAATGTGTTCCACGTGAGTATGCTCAAGAAGTGCAACCTTGACCCCATTCAAACAATTCCCGTGAAGGAGGTTCAGGTGGAAATAGACTTATCCTACCAGAAGATACCGATTACATTTTTAGCTAAGGATACTCAGAAACTCGGCAGCAAGTTGATCCCGATGATCAAGGTTCAGTAGTCACACTATTCAGATCAGGAGGCGACCTGGGAGACCGAGAAGGATTTGATTGATCATTATTCTAATGAGTATTAGCACTTGAGGATACTCCTGGAGGACCAAGCGTCCTAAGAGGGGGAGAATATTACAGTCACCTCGGGTATATGGTTATTTTCAGATATATTTTACCTGGATGTCAAACTGCAATATTACTAACATCCTGTTTTACATGGAATCGACATATTCTATGATTATTTTATTTTCCTGAGAATTTATTTGAGGTTGATTCCACGGGATTTCACACTTTTAAGTTAGTACGTGAGTCGCGGGCCATTTTACCAAAATTCAATTCTAAGGGCAAAATGGTCATTTTTGGAAAATTGGAACAAAATGTACACTAATCCTACTTAATTAGAGGGGCCGGTGGTGTTGAAGGGAAAGAGGGAGAAGATATTTGTGGTATGGTGGAGTGGAGTGTAAGACTAAGGGTGATGATTACACTTGGAGTGTAAGACTAAGTGTAATGAGTACACTTGGAGTAAGAATATGGTTCTTATCCATTTGATATATTAATCAAATTCATGCCTCTCCCTCTCACTCTCATAACCGACCTCACTCTTCTCTCTCTACCAAAATTGTTCATCATCTTGTTCTTCATGTTCTTCATCCATTCTTGAGAAAATCATCACTAATTCCTTCACCAAGGTTTAAGAACTCAATAAGTAAGCATATTTTCTTGAACATTTCATCAAGAAAACAAGTTTGGAAGTTGGAAACACATCAATCTCTTCTCTTCTCATCTTGGCCGAATTCTTGGAGGAATGTCTTAGGAAGAAATTGATGGATGATAGGTCCAAACAAAGTCTTCAAGGCCCAAACAGGGTCTATGGACCCAAAAAGCCCGCAAGGATGCACCCTTCCGCAAGTTGAGGTCACGCCCACAGCGCATTATAACCTGCTTGCATTCAGAATACATTTCCCACCTGTCCTCTAACACCTGCCACCTCTTTCCTTTCAAAGTATTACGGATGTGCCACTCTATTAGACAAGACTATATAAGCCTACATCATTCATTCACTTAAGGTAAATATTCACTCTACCCAATGTCTGGCACATTCTCTCTACCCATTATACTGACTTAAGCATCAGAGGACCCACCAAAGGGCAAAACTTCGGTGTGGTCTACAGATTCTATCAACTGTGCAGGTTAACCCAACAAGACATGGAGATGGAGCTGAATATCATTAAGACCAGAAGGCAGAGACTTAAAAGTATGGTTGTCCCCACTAAAGAGCGACCACTAAATGGCACCGTCTGTGGGAATGGCACAATCCCCCTAGAGAACGCCAACAGACAGTAGTTGGTAGGGGTACATCGTTCCCATGAAGCATTACCTGAACGTGAGAACCCTCTCACCGAAGGTTCGGACCCAGAGTTCACCAGAAGCACAGACAATGGCACATCCATCGGTGCAACTAATGAACTAGCTAGCCTTAGAGCCTCTTCAAGTCTAGACAGAAGCAATTTTAGGAAAGCATCGAATATCCCAGATCGAGCCCTAATCAGAACCATCAGGATGGTGATGGAAGAGGAAAAACAAAACCAGTGATGGAGGATGAGTTATTCCTGGAACAGATTAGTCACGTGACATTCCAACCACAACCCCTGCCTTGGAATATCCTAGACTCTCAGTCTAAAACTCATTGACCATTCTTACCTGAGGGGAAGGGAAGTTCAGAGATCCTGATCACCAAGGAACCAAGAGTGATCCCCAAGACCCGAATGACTGACAAGGGAAGATCTGAGAGACAAGGTCATCAGCCAGTTAACTCAGAGATTGGAAGAACTAGAAAGGGATCCTAAGAGGGCATCAGAAGCCAAACCCTGGGGATCCATGAATGAAGAAGGCCCATTCACTCGTAGGATCTGAGAAAGCCCAATGCCGAGGATATTCAGCCTCTCGCATCCTTTGGAAATTTACCATGACACGGGTGACCCAGATGCGTTCATCAGGAAGTATAAAAGAGCAATGGAGTTGAAAGGATCAGATGATGTCGCACTATGCAAGTGTTTCGAAGTAGCCCTCGGAGGCCCGGCCTCCAACTGGTATAATGCCCTACCCTCGGATTAAATTTTTTCTGTTGGGGAACTTGCTACTAAATTCACTATCCACTTCATTGGGAGGAAGAGATCAGCAAAGTGAGCGATCCAAATGTTTGACATCAAACAAAAACCGAATGAAGGCATTCGGAAATTTATTGAGAGATTCAATAGAGAAGTGGTGCATGCATCCAACCTCACCGATAACATTCACATCATGGCATTTGTTAAAGCTTTGTTGGGAAACTCGAGATTGGCCAATGAGCTATCCAGGAAGAACCCCACTTCCGTCAAAGAAATGTACTCGGTCACTCATGAGCATATGATAGCCCAAGATCTATTATCCTAATGAGAAGTTAAGCTCAAGGTTAGAGAGGCTCGGTAGCTCAGGACAGAAGAATGAATGGGGAACCCGAGTCCTAGAAGCTCGGAAGGATGGAGAGGGTAGAAAAATGAGTTCAGAAAACTGATATCACTGACCCCTCTCAACGCATCCTGAACCACGGTCTTACCTGCCTTAAAAAATGAGGGAAATGTGAGCTAGCCGAGGACCATGCACGAAGGGGCAAAACGGAACAAAGGGAAGTATTGTCAGTTCCACTGGGAAAATGGCCACGACACCGAACAATGCTATCAACTAAACCGGTACATCGAATACCTCATAAAAAAAGGCTCACTCGCGTAATTCCTGATACTGCCATCCAAAGAAAGGAAATCTCAAGGAAAGGAAAAAAGGGATAATGGGGAATCAGACTCGGACAGGTGATGGAAAAAGCCCCCATGCCAAGCCACCGGTACGATCAACACCATCACCACTACCCTCGGGTCCAACGAAAGAAAAAGGAAGGCTAGAGGCGTTGCATCCCTCAACTACGGTGGCCCTTCAGACAGAGTAAAGCGGGTCGATGGCATAAAAGTAAAGATCTTGCACTATGACCCACTAGTCATCATGATCAGAATTAGGTCAATTGACTTCAAAAGAGTCCTTTGCGATGATGCCTCAAACGTAGATGTTATCTTCGCCAAAATATTGAAAGGACTAAATCTCAAGTCTAGGAAGCTCTCCCCAGTGAAAACTGCTACCTATGGAGTGGGACCAGATAGGGAGATCCCAACCATGTTTATGTGTTCGGGTCTAGATAGGGAGATCCGGTACACAACCCTAATGGTCAAATGGTTAGTCATTGATGTGCCCTCAACATACAATACTATCATCGGTAGGGAAACCCAATAGGTCGTTCACATGAGGAGCGACGTCAAGTACTTGACAGTGACGTTCAAAACTAATGTAGGCAATGTGTCCATCTACATCAATCAAAAGGAAGCAAAGGATGTAATGGCCATCAGTCAGAAGCACTCGAAGGCTGATAACCTGAATACTGAGAATCCAAGAGCAGGAGAAAATAAAGAGTTGATCACAGAAGTGGTCATGCTTACAAAAGATCGATCCACCTGAATCGTGAGTAATCTTCCCGAGGGAAGTAAAGCAAAACTTGTAAGCTTGCTTCAGTCGAATAAAGATCTGGTCGCCTATTCTCCGAGTGACATGCCAGGGATCTATCCTAAAATAATTCAACATAATCTTTGTGTTGATCCGAACGCAAGGCCGATAAAGCAAAAGAAGCGTACTAACACCTCGATCAAAAGAGCCTTCATCAAGGTGCAAATTTTAAAGCTACTCGATACAGGCGTCATTAGGGAATCCTCGTATTCCGAATGGTTAAGTAACCCAGTGGTTGTCACTAGAGAAGATAGCAACAAGCTACGCATGTGCATCGATTTTACCAACATAAATGATGCTTGTCCAAAGGACTCATATCCTACCTCACCAATAGATAGACTGGTGGACTCGACAGCCGGACACGCAAGAGTTAGTTTTTTGGATGGCTACAGTGGGTACCACCAGATCCGAATGAATCCCATGAATGAGGAAAATTCCTCTTTTATCGGTGACTCCGGCATTCATTTCTATAAAAGGATGCCCTTCAGGCTCAACAATGCCAGAGCCACTTATCAAAGGCTCATCGATCAGATTTTTAGGGATCAAATTGGCCAAAACATGGAATTCTACGTCAACGATATCATTATCAAAAGCTAGAAAAAGGATGATCTAATTTGATAGACGATATCATTATCAAAAGTAAGAAACTGACACTCAACCTGGACAAATGTTTGTTCAAAGTAAAAGCAGGAATGTTTCTCAGATTCATGGTGTCTGAACGGGGCATAGATGCGAACCCCGCAAGGATAGAAGCACTCATGAATACCAAAACTCCAACATCCATCAAAGATGTACAAAGGTTACTTGGGCGAATAACAGCCCTGAGTAGATTCATATCAAGGTATAGAGACAAATGAAAACCCTTCTTTAAATTACTTGTCAAGCAAAGAGCCAAACCTGGAAGGATCGGAGTCAATAAGGGTGAAAAACTAACCAAAGAGCAAAAGGCTTCCCAAAAGGCCAGTTTCGCATGGAGCCCCGAATGCCAGAATGCATGGGAAGGAAGAAAAGTGTACTTAGAAGAAATGCCGAGATTAAGACAACCAATCGAGGGTAAGCCTCTGATAGTATACCTTACGGATGCGAACAAAGAAGTAAGTTCGGTTCTAGTCCAGGAGGATGACCGAGGATACCAATGGTCAGTATATTACGTGAGCAAATTCTTACATAGAGCAGAAGTCCGGTACCCAATGCTTCAAAAGATAATCTATGCCCTCATCCTCTCAGCACGAAGGTTAAAACCATATTTCCTGGGGTACAACATCTTGGTCCTAACCAGTTTACCAATCAAAGACATCATGAGGAAAATCGACCATTCAGGAAGATTAGCCAAATGGTGCATCAAGCTATCAGAATATGAAATCTTGTACGAACCAAGAAAGGTTGTCAAGGCGCAAGAACTCACCAATTTCATAGCCGAATTTCCCTTTGAGTCAGAAGATCAAACTCCTGAACATGCGAATGAACCAGTATGGACGCTTCATGTTGATGGGTCCTCCGGAGAAGAAAAGTAAGAGGCAGGACTGGTACTTCAGGGCTCTGAAGGCATCAAAGTTGCCCGATCCATTAAATTTACATTCTCAGTCACAAACAATGTAGTCGAATACAAATCCTTCATATCAGGACTGAAATTGGCCAAGAAAGTAGGCATTCGATCTCTCAAAGCATATAGTGACTCAAACCTACTAGTGCAGCAAATGAATGGGGAATAAGAAGTCAGAGAACCAAACCTGAAGAAATATGTGAACACGGCTAAGAAACTCTTCAAAGAGTTCGAGAAATTACGCCTTGAAAAAATTCCTCAGACAATGAATACGGAGGCAGATCTACTGTCCAAAGCTTAATGGCACGATGAAGAAAGAACCCAGTCAAGTATAAACTCAATCCTGGTTCAGAACATCACTTCAGGATGGCGTCTACCATATTGGAAATTCTTAACCCAAGTCATACTCCCCAAAGATGTAGCAAAAGCAACATGAATGTGAAGGTAATCGGGAAAGTTTGTAGCCATCGGGGCTGATCTGTACAGAAGAGGGTATGTCTCTCCCTTGCGAAGGTGCATCAGGGAAGAAGACATTAAGGAGATCTTAACAGAAGTCCACGAAGGCACCTGTGGATCGCACATCAAGGCAGAAGCATTGGCCGCAGTCATTCTAAGGCAAGGATATTTTTGGCAGAGCATGAAAGAGCAAACAAGAAAGCTAGTAAACAAGTTTCAGAGGTGCTAAGAACATGCTCACATCCAAAGATTACCATCTGAACTCATAAGTTCAGCAGATTATCTGATCCCATTTGTAGTATGGGGTATCAATCTCATCGGGCATTACCAATGGCACTGAGAGGCTTGAAGTACTGCGTAGTGGTAGTCGACTACTTCATAAAATGGATCGAAGGTAAAGCTTTGGCTAGTATAGTAGTTAAAAACATACAAAACATTCAGCATTAACCTACACTTTGTGCCAGTTGCACACCAACAAAGGAATGGGCAAGTAGAAGTCTCAAACCGAACTATCAAAGAAGGATAGGCAAGTCCAAGGGGAAATGGCCCGGAGAACTCCCACACATCCTTTGGAGTTACCAAACCACCGCTACAAAAGCCACCGGGGAAACCCCTTTCTCGCTGATGTATATAACTGAAGAATTAATCCTGATAGAAGTAACTTATCCATCCCTCCGGGCACAAACCTTCCAAGAAGTTCAAAATGAAAAGGGGCTAAGAACTAACCTGGACATGCTCGAGTGCAGGAGAGAGCAAGCCGAACTCAGATGAAAGGCATTCCAAGAAAGAACATCTAATTCTAACAATTCAAAAGTTAAGCCCAAATGAATCAGAGTTGGAGATCTTTTTCTAAGGTTGACCAAACTGGGTTCAAGAAAGCCCAAATGAGGAATATTCAGGGACACATGGGAAGGACCTTTCAAAGTCATTGATGAAGATAAAAAAGGAGTCCATAGACTCCAGGATGAACAAAGCAGAGAGTTTGAATGACCATACCACTCAGAAGCACCTAAGAGACTTTATGTGTAAAAATAGTCCAAAGATCCAATAAAAGTAAAAGAGAGGATGTAAGTTTATACCGAACCTCTATAAAAATATGTGTCTAAAATATCAGGGTTCATTAAAAATGCCCGAAGGCCATTAAAAAAGAAACATCCTGAAGCTATAAAAAAAATACATGATTACAAGTCAGAGGGATTGGTTGTTGGAGGTTCTTCCGGAGGGATTGTTGAAGGCTCTTCCGGAGAGGTTGCTGAACGTCCAAAAGGTGCCAGTTTAGAAGGCACTGATGGGAGCTAGAACTCAGGACCGCACCATGAAGGATCTGCTGCACGCACTTCCCTGGAGTCAAGACCTAAAATTTAAACCCCAGGATTTCTCTCTAGTACCTACCTCCGGGCAAGACAGAATCCTTCATGGAATTTAACCGCAGCCGAGACAGCCGCATCCATAATCTTCAGGTGGTACCCAGAGATCCTGTCATTTCAGTTCTTCAACTTGGACTCTAACGTATTGATATTGTCCTAAAGAATCTTTTTGTCTTGCTTGTAGTGATCATTCAAATTCATGAAGTTGAGAGTAGACTCGACATCTTTCTTCTTGAGCTCTTTAACCTCATCCCAAAGATTATAGACTTCATCCTTAACTTCCTTCAGACGGAGCATTTCAGAAGACATCACCTTAGCCAGAGCTGTCTCAGCCTTCTCAAAAGATGCCATCTCAGCCTCCATGACCCCTACCTTTTTCAGCTCCTACCGAACCTCATCCATCGGGAGCTTGAACGACTCAGCTGGGCTTGTCCTTCTACCCAACACTTTCTCATAGATATTGATCTGTTGGATCATCTTAGCAGTAACAGTTAGTGCCTGAGTTACCCTAAGCTCGACACGGGACCGAATGGAGCCAGTAGCCTGAACCAGCTGAGCAATCCATCCGGCCACACAATGGATCTAAAATGAAAGGTAAGTCATCAAAACAAAAACTTTGACAAGGTATATACAAATCAAAGGAAGTGACAAGTTACTTGAGAATCTTGAACAACCATCCTGGAAACCGCTACATCCAGGTTTGGGAGGAGAGTTTGAAGATCATCCATGGTCTGAGCAGTTGTAATCCCCCCTATAACTCCGGAGCCATAACTTTGGCATCTTGGTCATCCAGGAGCCTTTGGTCCTCATGGACCAACCAACCGGGTTCCCGAGGCATCAGATCCTCTCCAAAAGTAGGGAGTTGTGCATCCCTTTATTGACACTTATGTTCTTGCACATTTCTCTAGTCCAGATCTAGAGCATGAAAATGAAAACAAGACAACAAATAAAGAGGATCATTCCCCAACATCCGACGTAAATTATAAAAGATTGGCCAGAAAAAAAGAGACATAAACTTAACTGATCTATTCTTACCTAACGTAAACTCTATCGGGAGTACACCTTCGGGTGCCTCACTAGCAGGGGTAAAAGCCTTATACTTCCCTCGGGCAATTTTCTTTCTCTTGGCTTCAAACTCCTTCATGCCTTTATAAACATGGTGATGTGATCCTCCTTCAATGGGAGGAAAACCTCACTAAAAGGGAGGAAACACTTGATTTTTACATCACATGGTCCATCGAAATTCTAGGAGAAATCTGCAGCACATTTTTAGCTGAACCCTGAGAAAGAGAGCCCTCACCACCGGATAGAGCAGAGATGTCAAAATTGGCTGCCTCTGAGAAGCCTTTAGGTGCCTCCTCATCAGCAGCTGCAGGCACGCCCAAATTCCTTTTCAGGGCTCGTTTTGGGGTTTGTTCTTGAAGACACCTTCGAAGTCGATGTCTGATTCATCATCTAAAAAACTCATCTCTGTAAAAAACATAGGATAAATTAGAGTTAATATTAGAGTGAACAAAATATAGAAAAGAAAAGAACCTTTTACAAAATCCTCGTGAGATATCTCTCGATGAAGGCGTCAAAATAGAGCTATGTCCCAAGCTGATGGAACACAAGCCCAAATCCCGAGTGCAGCCAGGTCACCATTTATTAACCGAAGGTGAGTAAGAACACCCTAGGGGAACAGTTCTCCAGGATCTTCGTTGAACTAATTGACAAGTTATCGAAGTTTTGCATCAAAAACTTTATAATTTTCCTTCGAAATGGGGTCGTTAATTAAACACCAGTGGGTCTTGATGTCGAGAAGAGCCCTAACTTTCCAAGCAGTCTTGAGCTTCCAGGAGGGATCGGGCTGCATGAAGCAAAACTCCTTCTGCCAACCTTTTTGGCTGGGGTGACATTTCCAGGTAAAATTATATTTTATTATAGAGGTTTCTCAGGAACCGAACTAGTAGAAGCAATTCTGGGCCTTGGTCATTATTTTATAATATTGCATAAAAGTTGGGAGAATTAGAGAAACCCCGAATGCACCACTGAGGGTCAGGAAGGCGTTAATGTGAAAGTAGGTATTCAGGCTAAACTAGTTGACTGCAACCCCATGGGCTCGGGCCAGCTGACGAAGAAAAGGATGGGGAGGAAAATGAAGCCTGTACTCAAGTTGAGCCTTAAACACTACCATCCAGCCGATACCAGGTTCATAAACCTTACACTTATTACTAGGAACCCGAGTACGAATAGACCGGGGTACAAAATAGGTTTTCTGCCACTCCTGAACCAATTTTGAAGTAGCTCTACTTTTAAAGTCTTCGACATGGGCCCAATAGCCTTCAGGCACTATACCCTTCTCCTCCAGAAGGCAAGGATCCGAAGGATGACTAGTAGAAGGAATATGAAAAGAAGCCATTTATTTTACCTCAAATCACGCGTCTGGAGAAGCTTATCGGTGCTGATGGAGCGAATGAAAATAAACCCCAAGCAATCTGGTCAAGCACTGCTTTGTGCCATCGGTAGAAAAAGACTTTCACCAAAAGATCGTCAAAAGGATCAAGAGCATCAGCAAGCCTTCGTAAAAATTCTAGCAAACTGGTCTCTCCTCCACAGTAACGCTGTCGTCCCTTAAGAAAAATGGCCGCCTGATAGAGGTTAGGGCGATCTGTTAATAGAAAGCTTAGGAAATACTAGAGCAAGAAAGGGAAGTAAGAAGGAAAAGTGGAGATTCTAACTCATTTCTCAAGTATTTATAGAGTGTCCGAGAATATGAAATGTCGCTAGAAATTCGATCCAGACCGTTGATAAAAAACGTTATCCCGAGATTCATGCTAGGGCTAAACCAACATAGGCATAAGAAAGCATCCGGCATGATGATTAAATAACCAAAGAACCAAAGGAAAGCATCCGGGATTCCAATGGGGCAATTCTAAGGCCCCAAACTTTCAAATGACCGGATGCACCTGCATCCGGGATTCAAAGGGGGGTAATTCTAAGGCCCCAAAATTTCAAATGACCGGATGCACCTACATCTAGGATTCAAAGGGGGGCAATTCTAAAGCCCCCAAAATTTCAAATGACTGGATGCACCTGCATCTTGGATTTAAAGAGGGGCACTTCTAAGGCCCTAAAAACTTTCAAATGGCCGGATGCACGTGTATCCAGGATTCAAAGGGGGGCAATTCTAAAGTCCCAAAAATTTCAAATGACCGGATGCACCTGCATCCAGGATTCAAAGCGGGGTAATTCTAAAGCCGCAAAAAATTCAAATGGCCGGATACACCTGCATCCGGGATTCAAAGGTGGAAAATTCTAAGGCCTTAAAATTTCAAATGGCTGGATGCACCTGCATCCAGGATTCAAAGGGGGGCAATTGTAAGGCCCCAAAATTTCAAAATGACCATCTGCATCTGGGATTCAAAGGGGGGCAATTCTAAGTCCCCAAAGTTTCAAATGACCGGATGCATCTGCATCCAGGATTCAAAGTGGGGTAATTCTAAGTTCCCAAAATTTCAAATGATCGGATGCATCTGGATCCGGGATTCAAATGGGGGCAATTCTAAGGCCCCAAAATTTCAAATGGTCGGATGCACCTGCATCTAGGATTCAAAGGAGGGCAATTCTAAGGCCCCAGAATTTCAAATGATCGGATGCAGTTGCATCCGTGATTCAAAGGGGGGCAATTCTAAGTCCCCAAAATTTCAAATGACCGGATGCATCTGCATCCGAGATTCAAAGGGGGGCAATTCTAAGGCCCTAAAATTTCAAATGGCCAGATGCACCTGCATCCAGGATTCAAAGGGGGGCAACTCTAAGGCCCTAAAATTTCAAATGACCGGATGCACTTGCATCCGGGATTCAAAGTGGGGAAATTGTAAGGCCCCAAAACCTGGAATCCTTCCAGTCTGACAGGTTCATCTTGGGGGGACATGATGGCCAATAGGCCCAAAGTGGGTGCATAGACCAAAAAATCCAACAAAAATGCTTGAGCCAGTAACCTAGGAAAGAGGGCCCATTAAAACCGGCTAAGGCCACCATACCCGAACACACCCGTCCCCAAATTGAGGTTATGCCCAGAGGGTATTTTGACCTGATGGCTTGCATTCAGAATAAATTTGGCACTTGTCCTCTAACACCTGCCACCTCTTTCCTATCAAAGTATTACGGATGTGTCACTTTATTAGACAGGACTATCTAAGCATGCATTATTCATTCATTTAAGGTAACTATTCACTCTGTCCAAGGTCTAGCACATTCTCTCTACGCATTATATAGACTTAAGCATCAGAGGACCCACCACCGAGAAAAACACTGGTGTAGTCTACAGATTCTGTCAACTACGTAGGTTAACCCAAAAAGACATGGAAATGAAGCTGAATATCATCAAGACCAGAAGGCAAAGACTTAATAGCGTGATGGTCCCCACTAAAGAGCTACCACTAGAAATCTTCATCAACCTTCACGATTTAAGAAGGTAAGCTCATATCTATGAGTGTTTAAAGGATTAATCAAGCTTTGCAGGTTGAAAAATGTCATTTCTTCCCTTTTCTTCTCTAGGCTGAAAATTAAAGGAGTTTCTTGGACGAGATTGTTCAACAATTTCTTCAAGATAATCTTAAGGTGATCTCATTTAAAGGTTGTTTCAAGATGAAACTAAGTGTTGAAGAAGTTTGAGCTCATCTTCTCTCTTTCTCTCTCTAGACCGAATTTATTGGTGGATTTTTGGAAAATCTCTACAAGATTTTCTTCAAGATTTTCTAAAGGTAAACATGTTTATTAAGTTATTATGGAATAGTATAAAGATTTACTACATGATTCCATAAAGTTTGGGTGATTTTATGAAGTTGTGTTGTTGGTGTTCTTGAGATGTTCTTGAATGAAGTATGTTCGATGCTTGAAGTAATAGTTGATTTGTGTTCTTTGGTGGATTTGGAGGATTTTTAACACTCGGAACTAAGCTTGAATCATCTTGGAAGTATGAGCTAAGTGTTAGCCGAATTTATGGTAATTTGTTCAAAAGTTGGATTTAGGTTGAAACAAGTGTTGATATGTGTTCTTTGGTAGTTTTTTAACATGTTTAATACTTGAAGTTAAGTTTAAATCATCATGGATGATCGGTTTAGTGTTTGGCCGAATCTATGGTGGGAGAAATGCTTTGGTGTTCTTTGTTGAAAGCATGATGTTGTGTTGGATTATGCATGATAAGAACACTTACAAAATTTGGTGAAAATTTGAAGAAAAGTTCTTGGTAAAAAGTTGAAGTTTGGCTGAATTGTTCAAGGGGAATAAAAGTTGGTGTTGTTGATGAAAAATTATTAATTTGGTAAATTGGAAAGATTTATCACTTTTAAAAAGTTTGGGGCCAAAGTGTAAATTTTGGTAAAGTTTGGTAAAGTTTGGTGAACTTAAGCTCATGTGAAGTTAAATGTGAAATTTGAGCATTTTTTGCAACTATATGTAACTTGGGCCAAATTGGAAATTTGGAAAACGTTTAAGGACTTGGTGGATAAATATTGGTAAAAGAAGTAAAATTGAGCTTCTTTAAGGATAAGTGTGAAATTGGTAGCATTTAAGTGATTTTGAGCACT